>ML304524.1:179143-193317 GCA_005239505.1 Nicotiana paniculata
CCTTAGACCTTTATCATAATTATTTACAGCGCATTGTTAGTAATTGTTAGTTATTATTATTGTCAGTAGAATTAGTAAAACATCACCAATTTATATTCAAAAAGTCTTGAGAGAATTGATTGAGTAAAAGTTTCATATTCTAAAGACTTGATTGATACGTAAATTCCCTGTGGGATCGACTCTGGGCATAATACCCCGGATTATATTTGCAACGCTCGCTTAGTCTTTTATAAGACATAGTTGAGCGTGATCAGGCTTGTAGACATATGTCGTGTACGTGAAAGATTGTACGGCCTTGTCGGCCTATCTTTTGAGTTTATAAATGATTATGTTGACCTATTAGGCTCGTATGTCACGTGTATATGATGATGTAATAAGAAAGATATGTTATGTTGGTGCTCGGTTGAGTAAGGTTCTGGGTGCCCGTCGCGGCCCATCGGTTTGGGTCGTGACACAGACTGGAGCTCGATTCTGAGTATAGATTGGACCTGACTTCACGGTGAGCTGCTTCTCCTGAACATCCTCGGCAGCACCATGGAGTTTCTTTTGTTATTCCCGTCTATTTCTTCCAGACAGTGGGACATTTATATTATATCTTTTGTATATTCTGTTAGTATGCCCGTAAGACTTATGACACTAGTTCCTCGCACACACGTATTAGTTATTATGGTTTGCGGGTATGTATATATATATTGGCTCACGCCTCTTTATGACTACTTTTGGTTAAATTGGCTTATTATCTTTTTCAATTAATATTTTGAACTTTAAAAATTGGCACGTGTTGGGATATTTAATCAAATATGGGAAAAATCCTTAGTAATCTGAGTGTGGGCTTGCCTAACCCCGGTGTTGGGTGTCATCACGACCTGAGTTAGTATTTTGGGTCGTGACAACATGGTATTAGAGCTCTAGGTTCACGTAGGTCTCACAAGTCACGGGCAAACCTAGTAGAGTCTTGCGGATCGGTATGGAGACGTCTGTACTTATCTTCGGGAGGCTATAGGGTGTTAGGAAAACCTCTGCTTATTTTTATTCTATCGTGCAGTCGATGGTTTACTAAATCTCATTCTTGTATTCTCTCACAGATGGTGAGGACGCGTTCATCCGATGTTCAAGACCCAGGAGGGGCCGCTACCCCTGTTGTTCGAGGATGTGGCAGAGGCTGGGGGAGGGCACCGGCCAGAGGTAGGGGACGAGGGTGTCCCCGAGCTATTCCAGTTGCACCACCACCAGAGGATCCTACTATAGAGGAGCAGGGTGAGGTTCCCCAGCAGGTCCTGCTCCAGTGGACTTTTATGACGGCGCCAGGCTTCCAGGATATCATGGGACGTATGATGCGGTTTATGGACACCATGTCCCATGCTGGTTTATTTCCAGCAGATCCTGCCACATCTCAAGCGGGAGGGAGGGCCCAGACTCCTACCGCCCAGGCCGCAGGTCAGGCAGCAGTATTATATCATACCCCGGGTACACTGCCCATGGGTGGGGTCCAGCCTGTAGCAGCAGCACCTGAGCCCAGACCAGCTGCGGACGGTGATCCGCAGAAGTTATTGGATAGATGGACTCGATTGCACCCTCCAGTCTTCGGGGGTGAGCGAGGCGAGGATGCCCAGGATTTTGTTGACAGGTGCAGGGACAGGCTACACAATATGAGGATATTAGAGTCTCATGGAGTGGACTTCACTACCTCTCTAGTCTTAGCAATCGCACTTGAGAGTTAATGCAAAGAATGTGTCTTGATGTTAACAATTGAAGACGATGGTGCTATATATAATTATCAAGGTATGGATATTAGAGAAGTTAATAGTGATGTGTGATCAATATATATTAGAGTCCAACAAGAATACGACATGTAAATTGGGGAAGACCCCTTTTACGGAATACATATCCCAAAGTCCAACGTGGCATGCAAGGAAAAAGGTAATCCCTTTGATAATTATATTTAAATCTAACGTGGACCAACTTTAGCACCAACGCTATCAATGGATGTGAAATTAACACACAGCGTCCACTCTCCTCAAACCACTCGCTTTTGACTCACCTGAAAATAATTGCTAGGAGAAAAGAGACAAAATCTCTTTCTTTGTTTGTTTAAGCTAAGTGAGCATTTGCAAGAGTTGATATTATCAAAAGGCAAGGTTCTACTAAGTCAGATTCAAGTAGAAGTCACGATCTTCTATGTCATATGAGATCAAAATACATGATCCACATCATCTTAAACATGGGGTTCTTTTGAGATGTACACCATGGGAATTAAAATTCAAATGTTGTTGATGGTACGCAAATCAAATGCCGAATCAAGATGAGTACAAGAGCTTGACCAACATTATTTAAGTTCAATTGTTCCATAGACTGCAAATTGCAGACACGCTACTTGAAATAGGTTCTATGGAGTATTAAAATATTTCTCCGATACTTCAAGCCTAGTCCATAATAGTGACAGGTTAATATTGACAAGTCTTGAAGTAGGGGCATTTGTAGGCATATAAATTTTATTGAAATTAAATCCGTAAAATAATTTGGACTATATTTAAATTCAAGGTATGTTAGTTCAAACAAATTCATTTGCCTAATATAATTGGATTAGTTATATAAGTCCAATATATTTGGATTAAATAAATAAGTGGTAATCCATTGGGCTAGCCCATTTAATCGGGCTACAGTGATGGACCCACTTTATTAAGCCCAAGATATCATCTTTCTAGAGACCCAGTTTGGTGTCACGTGTCAAAATAACAAGGCATGCCAAGTTACATTCAAAGGCTAATGAAATCGTGTCGTTTGTGCAAGTGACATGTTATGGACAATCAAATGCAGCTTTGTCACACTTCGATTTGATTGGTCGGAAAAAGTTTGTTCTTATCATAACTCTTCCCTCCCACAACTATAAATATGGGTCTTCATAATCCAGAAAAAAGACCAGAAATTATAACAAGAAGCAAGAAATAGCTCATGGATCAAACATTGTAAATTCCTCCATAAGTTTCAAGCTTCAAGCAATCAAGTTCAAGTTCAACAAATCAAGTTCAAGCTCAAGAACGGAGAACTAATCAAGATTCAAGGAGTACGAGTTCAAATCAAAGTGCGTGCTAGTTTAATTCAAGATCATCGTTCGTGACAATAAATATAGGTTCAAGATCAAGCTCAAAGGCCCTTGAATTTATTTACTATTGAAAATAAGAATTAGAAGATTCATAGAGATCGTACATTCATATTATTTGAAATCAAATACTACGATTGTTGTAATATTTTCGGTCTTGATTTTATTTTCTTGATGCAAATTGATTGTCTACAAATTCTGACACGCCCGGTGGCACGCACATCCATGGTCAGAACTTAAATCCATTTCTAAAGCAGACCATTTAGCTTTCTAAATGAGAATTCAAACATTTAACACAGTTTTTCACTCTTTGGGAGTGTGTTTGGTACGAAAGAAAATATTTTTCGGAAAATATTTTTCAATTTTCTCATGCTTGGTTGGCTTAATATTTTGAAAAATATTTTTCTCATGAACTCATTTTTTCTCCAATTGGAGAAAAATATTTTCCCTATCAAAAGAAGGGAAAACACTTTCAAAATCTTTTTTTAACATTCTCCACCCCCAAACCACCCTACCCTACCCACCCTTCACCACCCCAATCCCTACCCCGCCACCACACCCCACCAACCCCAACCTCTCCCACCACCGACCCTAAATAGAAATATTATTAAGAGTGCTTTCTTTTCATATTGTAAATAGAGTACTTATTTTTTATTTCAAACAAAATAAGTATATTCTTTTCATGATGTAGAAAAAGTATTTTTCTTTCATTTCAACAAAAATGAGTACCTTTTTTCATGATGTCGAAAAAGTATTTTAATAAAACGAGTATTTTCTTTTCATGATGCAGAAAAAGTATTTTCTTTCATTTCAACAAACCAAGTTTTTCTTTTTCTGAAATAAAAAAAAAGTATTATTTTCAACATAATGAATACTTCTTTTTCATAATACCGAAAAGTATTTTCTTCCATTTCAACAAAATGAGTACTTTCTTTCATGATATCAAAAAATATTTTCTTTTATTTCAACAAAACGAGTATTTTCTTTCACGATGTAGAAAAAGTATTTTCTTTCATTTCAACAAACTAAATATTTTCTTTTCATGATGTAAAAAAATAGTTTCTTTCATTTTAACAAAACGAGTACTTTTTTCATGATGTAGAAAAAATATTTTCTTTCATTTCAACAAAATGAGTACTTTCTTTTCACGATGCACAAAAAAAATATTTTCTTTCATTTCAACAAACTAATATTTTCTTTCATTTCAACAAACAAAGTATTTTCTTTTCATGATATAGAAAAATACTTTCTTTCATATCAACAAAATGAGTACTTTCTTTTCATGATATAAAAAAAATATTTTCTTTCATTTCAACAAAACGAGCACTTTCTTTCATGATGTAGAAAAAGTATATTTTTTTTTGTTATCGTGCTCAAATTTCAACATTATTCTTGTGTGAAAAAAGTAAAGTAGCACATTAGTTCCTTTCGATTTGTATGAATTTTGAAAAGAAAAATTCTTGAAGAAAATAGAGTCCAAGAGGAGGGAGGAAGAAGAATAGGAAACATGAGGCTTTTGGGGAAGGTGGATTGAGGAGAGTAGCATAAAAAAATATTTTCCTAAAAAAATTTTATACTCTCTATTCTCTAATCAAATACTTAACAATATTTTTTAGGGAAATATTTTCCATAAAAACTATTTTTCTTCGTACCAAACACACCTTGAATCTCACCTCATTCTTTCATTATCTTCTTCAAGCATAGGATAAACACACCACCAATCAAAAACCTTGCTAACACAAATTTTGAGTGTGGAAAACTAAACAATTGTAATCACAAGTTAATAAAGAAAATGTGATTTTATTAACAATTTTTTGTGAGTATAATTCTATTTCTCCCTTGGTTCATCCTGTCGAATTGTTCTTTCAAACAGAGGATGGAATGGACGTTTTTGAAGTATATTACATCATTGGCCGGGAACCTTGAGAAAAACTGCATTTGATGCATTGATCTCTTTGTGACTATCCTAAAAATATTTGATATTTTTGAGATGCTTTTAAAGGAATTATTTGACTCTTTTATACAGATGTGAGCTATAATTTAGAGTAGAGTCGCCTTTGATATTGAAAGACATGAATTAGGCATGTCTTATAGACACCTAACTTAATGGTCTAACTCATATGTAATATTTTACTTAAGTTATATAATTTTGACTTAAAAAATTAGTCCGGTTCTATTAATCCAAAATGTTGACTTGGGCCAATATATCTTAATTTTAGACTTAGCTTAAAGTTTATACGGAAAAAGATCAAAATTGCCCTTAACCTATTAAAAATTGTTCAAAAAATGTTCCTCATTCACCTTTTGGTCCAAAAATGCCACTAACGTTTTTCATATTATCAAAATTGCCCCTTGAACTAACATTTGACTTGGTGGATGTGTGCGTTTTTTTTTTTAAATTCACGTGGCATTTTCCAATTAGTTAACATGGAGGAATAGACCCAACCCATAAACCCGACCCACATATTCTGATACCTATATTTTCCTCCTTATGGTTCTTGAAAAGTGCCAATAAAAATTCTTCCTATGGAAATCAGTAACAACTGCTATTAGGCAATTAGCTTGAAATTTCATGGATAGAAGCCAGGGATGACAATTAAGGTTAAAAGATATTTGCTTTCAAATGGCCATAATGAATCCAGACGAGATACCTTATGGGTCATGTTAGTAAACTGTGTTAAAAAATAATTTCTAAAAAAATAAAACCAAAAAATACAAGCATAAGAAGAAACAGAAACATAAATAGAAACAGAAGAATTAATAGTTTAGATCCCAATAGAAAATTGTGTTTCTTTAAGTGATTTAATCCCCTCACTGTTGCCAAAGGTTATTGGATTAATCCCTCCCAAGAGAGAGCGGAACAAATATTCGATAATTGTATGACCCGGCAGATCGTTTTGAGTGTATTAGCCCCAATCCCCTATTTATTGCCTTCTCTGTGTTATACTGTGGTTACGTGACTTGTCAGAATGTTTGGTTATGATTTCGGGTGAGTTTCGGAGTGAAATGGGACACATAGTCCCTAAATTGGAAGTTAAATCGTAGGAGTTGATCGTAGTTGGACTTGTGTGAAGACGAATCCGAATGGAGTTTCGACGGTTCCAATATGGTGATTCTGGTCTTAGGAGCGTGTCCGGGCATTGATTTGGAGGTCCGTAGGTCGTTTCAGCGTTAATTGGCGAAAGTTGGAAAATTGAAAGGTTTTGAAAAGTTTGATCGGAAGTGAACTTTTTGATATCAGGGTTGGTTCCCGATTTCGAAACTTTGAATAGGTAAGTAATGTAATTTAGGACTTGTGTGCAAAATTTGGGGTTAATCGGAGTTGTTTTGGTATGAATCGACGTTGATTTAGGAATTCGGAAGTTCATAAGTTCTTGGGCTTAAATCGATGCGCGATTTGTGATTTTGGTGTTGTTTGATGTGATTTAATGCTTCGAGCGTGTACGTCGGATGTTTTAGGACTTGTTGGTATGCTTGGTTGAGGTCCCGGGGGTGATTCGAACCATGTTCGGCGCATTTCGGATCATTGCGGAATAGCTGAAGTTACTGGTTTTTCTCAAGTCTAGTTTCCTTCAATGCGATCGCGAGGTTTGGCACGCGATCGCGAAGGTATTTTTGGTGGACTGATGGTTTTACTCTACACATTCACATAGTGAGAGACGCGATCGCAGAAAGTTGGTTCCCAGTGGATCGTGAACGCGTGGTAGGTTCGTGTTCGCGTAAAGGAGTTTGGGGGCAGCTGGTCCACACTCTTGTTCACTGGGATCAGGTAAGTGTAACTGTGATCGTGTAGTTTCAATAAAGCAGTGCTCCGCGATCACATGGAGTGTATCGCGTTTGGGTATAAGATTTTTGAGCTGTTGGTAATTTTGTTCTTCGCGATCGCGAAGGTATTTCCGCGATCACGTAGTGTAAATAACTGGGCAATAGAATTAAGTTTCAAAATTGAGAGTTTATTTCATATTACTCAATTTAGACTTTGAGAGTTCGGTTTAACGCGAATTTTGGAGGGATTTTCAAAGGGATTGTTGGGGTAAGAGTTCTTGACTCGTTTTTGATTAAATTCCACTAATCTATATTTGATTTCATCATTTAATTAGGGATTGGGGTTGAAAAATTAGGGGGGGGGGGATGGAGGAAACTTCTTAGGCTGAATTTTGGGGATTTAGCGAGATTTTGGTATTGGATTTGTATAATTCTTGTATGGTTAGACTTGATATCGAATGAGTATTTGAATTTTATAATTTTGGTCGGGTTCCGAGTCGCGGACCCGGATTGACTTTTTTGGGCAATTTTTAAATTATTTGCTAAGATCATAATTTATTCATTTAAATTAGTTTCCTATAGTTATATTTATAGTATGAAATTATTTTGGTTGGATTCGAGCCGTTGGGAGTTAGAAAAT
This sequence comes from Nicotiana paniculata, assembly GCA_005239505.1. NCBI lineage: Eukaryota > Viridiplantae > Streptophyta > Magnoliopsida > Solanales > Solanaceae > Nicotiana > Nicotiana paniculata. The sequence continues at coordinate 186,649 of ML304524.1, forward strand.
CAAGGGAAAAGTCTTCTAATTGATTGATTTAGTGTTGTTTGAGGTAAGTGACTTGTCTAACCTTGGGTGGAGGAAATTCCCTTAGAATTTGGTACTGTAGTGATAATTTGTGATATGTGAAGGCCATGTACGTATGGTGACGAGTGCGTACACGGGCTAAATATTGAAATTCCGTTTTTAGCTATGTAGTTTCCTTTTCATGCCTTAATTGAGTTACTTTAGCATGTTATAGTTACCATGTTTAGCCTAATTTCACATGTCTATTTGTCTTATCTCTTATTTGCAAGTTGTACTACATGTTTAGTTGAATTAGTTGCTTTTCTTAATTCCGTATTCATTATTAAACTGTGGAAATCCTTTACTTGAAATTGATATCCTTTAAATATCTTGATGTTGAGTTTTGTATTGAGTTACAAAGGTTGTGGTTTCTATTGAGGTAAGGTGTAAGTTGTGAAGTATTATTTTATTTAGTGTTATGTTTTGGTTTCCGTGTTACTGTTGAGGTGATTGTTTGGTTGTGTGCATGAGGTTTCTGCCGTGCCGTTGTTATTATTTGCCGTGCTGTTGTGATTATTGATACGCATGCGGTGGTATAAGGTCTGGGTATTGAAACGCATGCGGTGAGATAAGGCGGGATTGATACGCGTGGCTAGTAGAGGAACTACTACAAGCCATATGGTAGGATAAGATGGGCTAAAACGCGAGGTGCTATTTCGAGAAAATGATTTTCAAAACAAGAATTGAAGGCCCCCACAGTGATATAAGGAAAAATTGTGAGCTATTTTTATGGTTTGGGACTACGAGGAGGTACCTCGGGAGTGCCCCTATTGATCTTCTCTATTTGCTGTATTGTTTGGTTGTTGTTTTCTTAACATGTAAAATCCTTGTTTTCCTTTCGTGATTTTATTAGCTTCCTTGATTTCCGTGTTGTTACTTTTTGTAATTTCTTTGTTTCCCTTCCCTATTATTTCAGTGTATTATTATATTTTTTGTCTTGCTTCTTATTATCTCCAGTAGGGCCTCGACCAGACCCCGCCACTATTCTACCGAGTTTAGGCGTGTCACTTACTAGGTACCGTTGTGGGGTACTCATACTACATTTCTGCACATGTTTTATGCAAGTCCAGGTACATCCTATCAGCCTCGATATTAGCACGTTGAGTTGCTTGCCTTTGGAGACTTCAAGGTACACCTGCCCATGTCCGCAAGACTCGGAGTCTCCTTCTACCCTGTTCTTCCTTATTTCATTATGTTTTTTATAAACACTGATTTATAGGACTGTTCAACATTGTATCTAGAGCTTGTGACTTATATTTCACCAGGTTTTGGGAAATGTACATGTATATAGTTGTTGATGTTTTGAGATTTAAATTATCATTTCAGTTATTCTGCATGTTTGTTAAGCTTGCCTAGTCTTAGAGACTAGGTGTCGTCACGACATCCTACGGAGAAAAATTGGGATCGTGACAGTAATACCGATAATAAAAATTACAGAACTTAATCGATCTCAACAAATGGTAGTAAACCAAAATGTTGCTCACATTTTGCCATGAAAAAATAATGCATAATAGCATAAGAGAGATGGGACAAATTTCCAGATTATCGGTGGTGAAAAATGAGGCTACTCCTCTGTATTCCAACGATTTGGGTTTCAACAGGTGTCAAGTTACCTATTCGTTTAAAAAGTGGTTTGTTCATAAGAAATTATATTTTTATTCGGCACAAATTTGACCTTTGAGAAAATTACTGTCGCAAATTTTTAAATAAAAATATCGCAAAAAATATGAGAAAAACAAATAATAAAAAAAGGAAAATAAATTTTGTCCAAAAACTTTACCAATCAAATCAATTGACCGAAGCTGAAGTCAAAGCCAAAGTCGAGCGACGACGACGGTGCGAGACACCACTTCTTCTCAACTCTTTCAAGAGTAAGAAGATGTGCTTCTCTATATTGGCACAAGAATTTTCTTTCCATTTTATGACGAGGGACAAAGTACCTTAGTAAAATAAAAACTTCAAAACATTTTCTTTTCCTCTAAATCTTTTCCCTTCATTTCTTATTTACACTCTTTATTTAATTAGATAAAAATCCAACAGATTATCCCATCTTTGGTGATGGAGCAGCTCAATTTCTTGTATAGGTCAAGCAACGCCTTCTACTTCGCTGGCATTGACTGCACAACTAAAGCATCTCAGATTATCATACTAGCTAAATAGTCAAGAAACAAAGAAAAAGAAGAAACAGACAATGCACTTGTTTTACAGAGCTTATGCTTCCAATTGTATTTTGGATAATAGACTTTCTTTTGTAAGAGATGATAATTAATGAGGTCGATCTAATTTTTTCGCTTTTTGAGGGAGGTCACTTACTGCTTTTTTCATTATCATATAAGGTTCGCTTGGATATGATTCTTGCTAATTTGGGTTTAATTCATATCATTCGTAGTGATGTGTTTCGGGTGGAGAAGAAAGGAAGATGAAGATGAAAAAATGATATTGGGTTTATTAAAAATAAGGAAAAGGGCATATATGCTAGTGAACTATGCGAATTAGGACTGATAAGTCCGTCGTTAACAGTTTGGCACAGATATGCCCAATCCGTCCAATACTTACTCATTCATGCCCTTAGTTTAACGGAATCAATATTTTGTCTTTCTTAAATAATTAATAACCGGACCCAACCAAATCTGCTGACCCGATTCGTTAGGACCCGACCCGCCCTTATTTCAAAGATATTTTTTGATATATTATTTTTGTTTGATTGAAAAATTCTGTGATAATCATATTTATTTATTTGAGTAATTTGATAATCAATTTTTTTTGTTATACATAATTTCGCTAAGTAATCCTACTAAAAGTAGTAATTGATATTTATTTATTATTTTAATAATATAATATTCAAATTATTTTTTGCTTTCTTCAATCATTTTACCATCTATTTTTATTTTTCTCACAATGAAAAATACAAATACAAACAACTCCATGTTCACTATAACTTAACAGGATGGGTATGTTTTCTTATTTAGATAAGTGATTATTATATGATTGATTATTAGTTTATTGGATTATTTTCTGTTACAAATTTGTTATGAAATAAGTAATAAATTGTTAAAACAGTGGTGCTTCTTTTCCATTTTTATTAGTTAATTATTTCATAACAAATATTATTTCATAACAAGCACTACTGAGAAAAATAAAATAAATGGTAAAATAATTGAAGAAAGCAAAAACTAATTCGAATATTATATTATTAAAATAATAAATAAATATCAATTACTACTTTTAGTAGGATTACTTCCCGATATATAACAAAAAAAATCGATTATTAAATTACTCAAATAAATAAATATAATTATCACACAATTTCCCAATCAAACAAAAATAATATATCAAAAAAATATTTTTGAAATAACGGTGGTCAGGTCTTAACGTATCTGGTTAGCAGATTTTTGTTGGATCCAGTTATTAATTATTTAAAAAAGACAAAATAATGATTCCGTTAAACTAAGAGCATGAATGAGCAAGTATTGGACAGATTAAGCATATATATACCAAACTATTAAAGACAGACATATCTATCCTAATTCGTATAGTTCGCTGGCATATATAATCCTTTTTCTTAAAAATATGGGTATGAGAATATGTGGATGGATTTAAGGATTAGGTCTAATTAATTTCAGTCCTCAATGTTAACCAATTGGACAATGCCACATGGATTTTAAAAAAATCCCACACGTCCAATAAGTCAAACGTAAGTTGAAAAGGGACCATTTTGATACTAAAAAAAACGTTAGTGGCATTTTTGGGTCAAGAGGCGGAAGAGCGATATTTTTGAGACATTTCTAATAGGTTAAGGACATTTCAAATTTTTTCCGATTTTTATATGAACTTCATCCAATAATATTTTGACATTTACAAATCCACTCAAATTGTCACAGCCGCAGTTCAGACTATTGACCTGAAGCTCGAACTGACACAACCAAACTTTAAACTGATAGTATAATGTTCGAACTTCAACAACTTCATATTAGTAGGTTATGAAGATTTTCCTACTTAGTATGAGGTCTTATATGCCCGTGCACCATGTGGATGACTAAATAAAGCCCACATCTCTTTTTGTTTTGGGAAATTTATATCTATATCCGCTTTGTAAGTCACGTTTTAATTTATATTCGCTTTGCAAAAAAAGTTACAAACGTACCCACTTTGCGCGTAAACTTCAGGCATACGGGCCTGAAGTAGCAAAGAAAATCACGCAAACTTCAGCATTCTAATAGACGGCTGAACTTAAGGATTCTACTAGCTGAAGTTGTGTTCTCTATTTGTTGAACTTCAGCATGTGTTAGCTGAAGTTTTGTCCTGGATTCAATAGTTTTGTCGTAAAGCTTTTTCAAAAACTTCAGCAAAAGATGCTGAAGTTATTTAGTTCATTTGTAAAAACTTCAGCACTAAATAAGCTGAAGTTTTATTGTCAAGTGTCATATTAATCCAAACTCCTTAAACATACAATTAAACATTGCAAGAAGAAATGAGGAAGAAAGGAGCACACGGGTAGCAGGAAGAAGGAGGCGTCTGAAGTTGTAAAAATTAGGTTATAAGTTAAATAATTTTAAAAATATGGGTATAGGTTAAATGAGGTGACCAAATAAGGCGCCCCGTGCAATTTGTAAAAATTACACGGGGCACCCTATTTGGTCGCCCATATTTAACCTATACCCTTTTTTTTTTAAACTTTTAACTTGTACCAACTTTTTAAATAACTTCAGCCTCATTTCTCCTCCTCCTTCTCCTCCTTCATTTTCTTCTTCTTCTTCTTCTTCTTCTTTCTTCTGCTGTTGTTGGTGTTGCTATAGAACTTCAGTTCATGGGATGATTGCCATAAATATGTTTATCATATTATTTAAAAATAAATTATAAATAATTACGTAAGTTAGTAGACAATAACTTCAGCTCTAGAGCTGAATTTCGCCAGTTACAAAACAAAAACTTCAGCTCTAGAGCTGAAGTTTGCCAGTTAGAAAGCAAAAACTTCAGTTACAAAAACAAAAAATTTCGCTCTAGAGCTGAAGTTCGCCAGTTACGAAAACAAAAACTTCAGCTCTAGAGTTGAAGTTCGTCAGTTACAAAACAAAAACTGCAGCTCTAAACAAAAACTTCAGCTCTAGAGCTGAAGTTCGCCAGTTACAAAAACAAAAACTTCAGCAATTACAAACAAAAACTTCATCAAATAGAGAACAAAATTTCAGCTACTATGCTTAAGTTCATCAATTATAAACAAAAACTTCAGCACACTTGGTTCAGCACACTTGCTACTTCAGGCCCGTCTACTAGAATGCTGAAGTTTTGCGTGATTGCTTTTGCTACTTCAGCCCCGTATGGTGAAGTTATGCGAAAAAGCGGGTACACTTGTAATTTTTTTTGCAAAGCATGCACAAGTTAAAACATGACACAAAAAAGCGAGTATAGATGCAAATGCCCCGTGCAATTTTTACTTTTCTTTTCGTTGGGCCCAACTATTTATTGATTAGTTTAGACTATAAAGAATTAAAATTGTGATATCTTTCTCGAGCAAATTAATTAGTGAACTAATTAACACAAAATTAAGTAACTAAAAATTTTAAAAAATAATTTTGAATTAACTTTATTTGCTTGATTTTACTTGCAGTAATCTGATAGGTTCTTTTGACTTTAATATTTTAACATGTGTCGTGTGTGTCTATCACTTACCAAGATACTATCGCGTAAGAGAGTTAGGATTGCATTTTAATCCTAAGATCCCACAAATTTTAAGGTCGTAATTGGAAGAAAAAAAAACTAATTTGAGGAATTCTTATGTATTATCTCTTTATCAAAGTCGTAAACTTGTCATTCCATCTTGGTTCTACGAAAATCTTAGTGCTTTGGGGGTGTATTTAGTGCAGAGAAATGACTTTCAAGAAATAATTTTTACAAGAAAGTCATTTTTTGGCGTTGGTATGACATATGTCATTTTCTATGAAAAACATTTTTCATTAAAATGACTTCATCACTTATGGGTGGAAGTCATTTTTCTCATAAATATTTTTTCATATTACTTGGTTAAACTAATAATTAATCACTAATACCCAAAAGTTTGCTATATTCTTATTAATCTCTAATATATATTTTCCTGAAAAATAATTTTCACTTACCAAATTTGAAATTTTATTTTTTATTTGAAAATATATTTCATGAAATATAAATTTTCATACCAAACCCTGAGTAATGTCGGTACGTAGTAATATAAATTTTAACACTTATAGTATACTAGTCCTTTTCCATGTCGTTCTTTAAACTATCCAATCACTTAAAGGATAACATTATTTGTTGCCTTAGGGATTATTTGGTTTTCGGATAAAGTTATGCTGGAATTATAAATCTATGATAGGATATCTAGCACCATTACTTTGGTTGGTGCAATGAATTAAAAATGAGATATAAAATACATAATCTAAAATATGTTTGGTCTGAAACTGAATAAATATGGATAAAATTATGTTTTCAATTTTAATCTTGATTATAAACGAATAAGGCATTTGAGGGGTAATATTGCCGTTTTATTGACTTTATCCAGGAATAGCTAATGATATTACTGTTAACTCTCTGTATTTGTAAAACAATTCTGGAAATAATAAAATAAATAAATAAATA
>MDKI01184198.1:0-15998 GCA_005239505.1 Nicotiana paniculata
AGAAAATAGTTTTAAATGATTATTTAGTATTTTAAAATACAAAGGACTAATTTCTGATAAAAAATAGTACAAAATTATAGGTTTGGGCTATAATTGCAAAGTCATTGCTATTATAGCCAAAAGATGCTAATTTGGCTAATTACAGAATAATTAAATCAAGAAATGTTTTTGAAATCATTTGTGATGTAATTTTAAAATTAGTTATTGGAAATAAAATACTGGACAAATTAATAAAACATAGAAAAATTATGGCAAAATACCAATTGCTAGTAATGCATGATGTTGAAGGTATATATGCAATTAAGAATATTTTGGAAAAATTGGGTATCAACAACTGCCCCTCTTTATCCGGAAAGGATGAAAGAGTTGTCGGGTAAAGATATGATGGCCAATTTGGACCGAGCGAAACAGTTTGGGAGATTTAGGTCGTACTCTTGCTTCTGAGCGGCCTACATATCCCTGGTTTTACAGGAATCAGGCCGTATGTAGTTTCGGATTCACCGGCGAAACATACCGGCGAAATCATTACAAGATCGGACGCAATATCTAGGGATGGGCGAATGAACGGTTTACGGGAGAGGTTAGGTTTGATACAGTTGAGGAACTGGAGCGGGATCGCTCCTGCTGGGATAGTCGTTGCTCACCGGGTTACCTGCAAATAAGAAATATATAAAAATATATTGTGCATAAATTCAAACATGATGCAGGTTCCCGTTGGACTATGAAAACTGTCTTCGAACGGTTAGGGATGACGTCCTTAGACCATGATGTTCTAGGCCATGAATTGTTTGATGAGAGATCTGCATTCCATGAAATGATGTTCTCGGACCATCAAGATAGTGCCTCCAGACTATGACGCCTTTCAATAATGGTATGAAAGATTGAGAGAGATCCTCATGCAATGACATGGCGTCTTCCGGATATGAGGATGATGTCGTTAGACTATGACGCCTTTGGACAAGTTGGCGATATTTCAGCGCATAAGAGGCAATAATTTGATTTGACAAGAAAAGGCTTAGTCTTGCAAAGTGGAGGGTAGAGCTTAGACCGAAAGAGGAGCGAAGAAAATAATGCTTGAGAGATAGCGCTTAGTCTCAGTGAAGAAGTAAATTGGAGGCAGAGCTTAGCCTCATGCAAGTAGGGAGACAAAGCTTAGTCTCATGAAAATGAAGGCAGAGATTAGCCTTATGCAGGTGAAGGAAGAGATTAGCCTTATGCAAAATGGAGGTAGAGTTTAACCTCATGCAAGATGGAGACGGAGCTTAGCCTTATGCAGAAGAATAAATAGCAAATGATAGTAGAATTTCATAGCTGGTAGCAGATTTCGATATTGCGATTGTTTTTAGAATTGTGACTACGGAGCATGTTTGTTCTTTGTGCTGATAGCAAATTTCGGCAATTGCAACTGTTTTGAGAATTGTGACATTGAAGCGTGTTTATCCTTTGTTAATTCATCCAAAGAAAAATCGTGAGTTCTGTAGATGGGGAAGGTCGGTTCGTCTCCCCGTTGGCTTTGCTTGACTCGTTCTGCTTGGTCTGATGATCATGTTCAAGTTATCGGGCTAGCATTTGCTAAAAAGAGCTATTTTTGAAAGCAAGCATGCATGATTTTGCAAAGACATAATATGAAATATATTATAAGAAATTTAGATGAACCGACGACCGTGACACGGTTCATGACATTGCAACCTCTCATGCTACGGAATTTTGAGGGTCCTCCTAAAAATTCTGGCCCAGTTAGATGAGTTGATGTCTCTGACTGTTGCGCATGCTGCGGTCAACTGAACATGCTTCGGAATTTTCAGGGTCCTCTTCAAAATTATGCCCCAGTTTCCAATTTTTGGGGGAGGGGGGGAATGAGATTTTTATTGAATTGTGGTTGAACCATAGGGCTTCCTACGTATCCCCTCTTAAACGGGAATCAAGTTAGGCGTAGTTCAATTTACATCATTTGAGAAGAGCATAAAGAATTACACATAGTAGTGGTTGACTGCATCGGAATTGATTGGTTTTGGCCAGACTTCTCCGTCCATTTCTCCAAGTATAAGAGCTCTTCGTGTCAGTATTCGATGAACCATATACGGACCTTGCCAGTTGGGAGAGAATTTCCCTTTGGCCTTATCTTGATGCGCAAAGATATTCTTTAATACCAGCTGCCCCGGTGTGAACTGTCTTGGCTTGACTTTTTGTTGAAGGCTCTGGTCATTCATCTCTGATAAAGTTGTCCGTGACATATTGTATTCATCCTTTTCCCGTATATGAGGGCTAGCTGCTCATAACGACTTCTTATCCATTATGGATCGCTGAGCTCAGCTTCTTGTAAGATTCTTAAGGAAGGAATTTCAACTTCGGCAGGAATAACAGCTTCCGTACCATAAACCAGCAAGTAAGGAGTTGCCCTAGTTGACGTGCGGACTGTGGTGCGGTATCCCAGTAAGGCAAATGATAGCTTTGCGTGCCACTATTTATGTCTTTCTATCATCTTTCTCAATATCTTCTTGATGTTCTTGTTGGCGGTGGTAACTCTTGGATGGCTTTGACTTTTGACGGATCCAGTTCTATTCCTTGGTGACTGACAATGAACCCAAGCAATTTCCCGGTAGGAACCCTGAATGCACACTTCTCGAGGTTTAATTTCAGGTTGTATTTTCGCAACCTGTTGAAGAACTTCCTCAGACCTGCTATATGGTCGGTGGCTTTCTTGGACTTGATAATGACGTCATCCACATATACCTCGATCTCTTTATGTATCATATCATGGAAGATAGTGTTCATAGACCTCATATAAGTGGCCCCAACATTCTTAAAGACGAATGGCATCATCTTATAACAGTAGACTCCTTACGACGTGATTACAGACATTTTCTCAGCATCTTCCTCGTCCATCCAAATCTGATGGTATCCGAAGAAACAATCCACGAACGACTGAAGTTCATGGTTTGCACAATTGTCAATCAGGATGTGTATATTTGGAAGGGGGAAATCATCCTTTGGACTAGCCCAGTTGAGATCCCAGTAGTCGACAAAAACCCTAGCTTTTCCGTCTTTCTTCGGCACTAGCACGATGTTTGCTAACCATGTTGGATATTCAACTACCCTGAGGACCTTGGCGTTGATTTGCTTGGTAACTTCCTCCTTGATTTTTAGGCTCATATTAGGCTTGAAGTTCCTGAGCTTCTGCTTTACCGGCGGGCACATTGGATTGGTTGGCAGCTTGTGAGCCACAATGGATGTACTTAGACCAGACATGTCGTCGTACGACCATGCAAATATGTCTTCATACTCTTTCAAGAATTGTGTGCCTTCCTCTTTCTCTGATGGCGACAAATGGATGCTGATGTGAGTTTCTTTGACGGTCTCTGAATCTCCCAGGTTGACTACCTCAGTTTCATCCAGGTTGGACTTAGGTCTGTTCTCAAAATCCTCAACTTCTCTGACAATTTCATCGGGTATGACATCCTCTTCTTCTAAATCATTGTCCCTTTTTTGCGCTATCTCATTGCATGTCACAGTCATCGGTTCATCAAGACAGGAAATAGTAATGTTGTATAGATAAAAGTAATGAGAGAAAAACAATAATAAATAAATACTGATTCGTTGGAACATAAAAGCGATTTTGATAATTTAAACAAGCATTTTGGAACATCAGGGATTTTATTGGAAAACATAAATGCGAAAAGGAAATCATTAGAGAAAATGAAGTAAATAGCGCTTGTTCAGCCTTGCTACTCCGAGACTCGTCGGGCCCTAGATGGTCTGACAGTCCAATTCTTGAGGAATGATCCCTTGCTCACAGCTTGGATGGTAGGGCATTCCTCTTCCTCCTCCTCAACAATAACACAACAGTTCATGTCTTCATCTTCTAGGAATAGATTCTTCAAAGTTGCTAAAGTTTCTTCTTCTTCTGACCCCCATATGATGTTAGCTTGCTGGAAGGTCTGCTCCAAATGTGGTATAGGCTGTTCCATTGGATAGTAGGGACCGCACCATGGTGGCGACCAGTTTTTGTAATTTGCCAAGTGTATTTGTATCCCAGCCAAAAAGTGGTGCCATGGCGTTTCAGCTGTATTGATTTGGAAATCCCCTGGAGATTCTTACCGAGCCCTTTTCCAGGCTCGTACCCGCTCCAGTTCAATATGCTTTCAATCTTACTATCCCACCACTTGTCCTTGTCTATTGCGTTGACCCGCTCATTGTGGTGATAGGTTTCTCCACCCAGCCTTCTTCTACCTTCAACCACCGAGATGGTCTGGCGACTATAGATAGGGTTGTTTCCATCTCCGTGGATGATTACTTCCTGGTTGTTCCATTCAAATTTCACCACCTAATGCAATGTTGATGCCACATCCCCAACGACATGTATCCATGGCCGTCCCAATAATAGGTTATACGACGCGGATACATCTATCACCTGAAATTCAACCTCGAACCATCTAGGCCTCATCTGTAGACAAAGACTTATTTCTCCAATGGCGTCCCTCTGAGAATCGTCGGAAGCCTTCACATTCATGGACACTTCTATTATTTCGTACAATCTATTGCCCAATCTTTTGAGTGTTGTCAATGGGAAAATGTTGAGGTTGTATCCTTCATCGATTAGAACCCTAGTAATGAAATAATCTTCACATTACACAGTGATGTGCAGTGCCTTGTTGTGACTTAGCCCTTCAGGTGGCACCTCGTCCTCGTGGAAAGTGATCTTATGACTTTCCAGCACATGTCCTACCATGTTGGCCATTTCTCCACTGGTGATGTTATTAGGCACATATGCTTCGTTCAACACTCTCATCAAAGCATTCTTGTGTGATTCCGAGTTCTGTAGCAATGACATGATGGATATTTGGGCTGGAGTCTTGTTCAGCTAATATATGACTGAATATTCTTTGGCTTGCACCTTTCTCCAAAGATCATATGGACCTGTTTCAATGATGGGTGGCCTGTTGGAAGCATGTTTGCTAGACTCTGCCAAGTGTTCAGGTGTATAGACCCTTCCGGTCCTGTTCATCCCCTGTGCGGCACCAGCTTCTTCCATCTTGACCTTCCCTTTCCTTCTTGCTTCAGCCACGTATTCCCAAGGTACGACATTAGTGTTGAAAAGCGGCAGGGTTAACACTTTCACTGTAATTGGTGCGGCTATCTTCACTTCAAATAGGACAGGTGTCGTGGCAGGTGGCATTACCTCAACCTAAATCGGAACAGTTGCATTCGAAAGTGGTGCCACTTCAAACTTGAATGGGACTGACGCAGCTACCTCAACATCTCCTGGCGGATGAATATGGACTATGATGGGATTAAGTGTGACTGTTGTCTTCTTTGTGTCATCCCCTTCTTTGATCAATCCGATCGGCCCCTCTGGGTCCCATTCTTCTTGTGTCTCTATCATGTTGATGCCTCCACCCCTATGGTCTGGGAGAGGATTGTTGCGGACATTGGGAGTAGATTCCTTTGCTTGGATGACCTTATTATCAATCAGAGACTAGATTTATCCTTCAGCGAACGACATTCATTAATTGTATGACCATTCATGCCGGAATGTTATGCACAGGTTTTATTTGGATTGACCCATTGGGATGGATTTTCAGAGTTTCCAGCAAGGATATGAGTAACATAACCAACAACTTTTAATCTTTCGTACAGTTGGTCAATAGGTTCAGCAGTGGCACTATATTGCTTGGGCGGCCTGCGATCAAAATTGGGTCGAGGTCTTGGAAAATTTTGGCGAGCAGGGGTTGACTAAAATTGATAGGGTTGAGAGTTATATGTATGATAAACAGTGGCTGGTTGGGAATATCTACGAGACGTGGGTTTATAAGCAGGTGGGGGTGACAGTTGATATGTTGGCGGAGGTGCTGGCTGATATGTAGGTGGGGGTTCTTGGTATGTGAGTGGGGAAGTGCTTGCTTAATCTTAATATTATTATAATAATATATATATAAATAATATATATATTCGGTATACCAACGGGGATTTGGGTACCTGTTCAACCATTACCATCCTTATATCTTTCTTCTTGGATATATCACCAGACTGCAAGGCTTTGTTGGTGGCTTGTAGTGCTTCGAAATTAGTAACCATTCCGCTCTTAATCCCTTCTTCAATTGTCTCACCTATCTTGATGATGTCAGATAATTTGTGGTTTTCAACTACCATCAGCCCTCCTAATACTCTAGTTCCTGTGCCCGGACAAAGAATTTGTTCGTTTATTCTTCATCTAGGGCAAGCTTGACCTTGGCTGCCTCAGATCTCCAGCGAGTGGCATACTCGCGAAAAGTTTCGGTGGGCTTCTTCTTGAGTTTCTGGATATAAAATATGTCTGGAGCATTCTCCGTGTTGAACCTGAACCGATCCATGAAATCTGAGGCCATGCCTACCTAGTTGGACCACTTCTTAGGGTCTTGGCTGATGTACCAAGTCAAAGCATCCCGTGTGAGGCTTCTCATGAACAATTTCATGCGAATCTTCTCGTCTCTTCCTACTCCAACCAATTTATCACAATAGGTTCTCCGAAGGACCCTAGGATCACCTGTACTGTCAAAAATCTCGAAATTAGGAGGTTTGTAACCCTCTGGAAGTTCAACATCAGGCTGTATGCAGAGATCTTCATAGTTCAATCCCTCAACTCTTTTAGTTCCTTCAACACCCTGGACTCGGCTAGTCAGTCTCTTGAGTTCGGCCAAGTTCTTAATGAGCATATCCTTCTCACTAGATTTAAGTGTGTAAGAAATGGGTTAGGTGGAGTGAGGTAGAGTCTCCACGTATATGGGGTTATTATGATGGCCTAGCCCCTGAGCATAGAGCTGGTCATTTGTGGAGTTTTGTGGTTCAGGGATGATCAGTGGGGTGTTTCTCAAAGTGTGGAAAGTGTTGCATTGTGGTGGAATAGTTTTATTTTTTATGGAGTTGTAGGGTGGTGATTTGTGGGAGGGTTCTGTTTGTTTGGGGTATTCTGAGGAGGTATGGGGTTTTGGGTGTTCGGATGATTGACATCTGGAACACTAAGTGATAAGGATAGATTCGCCAAGTTTCGCACATGTTTAATCTCCCCTTAGAGTTTCGACAACCTTTGCTCGAGTTGTGACATAACATCATTCTGAACCTGAGTACCTTGATTGTCAGGAGCTTCTGTTCATTCAGCTGTCATTGTGTTTTCCTTTCTGATATTGCTCAAATCTTCCATTTTGCCTTTTTCTTTAGGTGGACTAGGAGGACGAGAAGGTGGAGGGCCCCAGGATCTTGTGTGATATGATGATAATGCCAGAATGCATGAACCAACGTTAGGGGACGGGAATAATCAAAAAGAATGAAATAAAAAACAAAAGGTAGCCAAGTCAGTGAGGATCATGAGAAAATATTGCAGTATTTAGACATACATTGCAGGAATATAAAAGCGTGTCCTAATTTGGGAGCCTCGTTGTGCCCGAGGTAGGTCTAGCGACAAGTTGATTTGGAGAACTTAGATGCTAATAATTAACCCGACTAAGTTTGACCATGATGCATGTACAGTTATAATCAGAGTAAGGTTACTATGGGGGTCTATACTGGTACCCTCAAGCGGACAAATTGAGGAGGAAAGGCACAGAACCGTCGACTGCACCGCTGATCGACTAGTTTTACCGCAAATGAGACTTTCCGAATTTAGGGGGTGATATAAAATAGAAGGGCGCAACCACTCATCAAGCGTTGCTACAGGATTTGTATAGGCACAATTGGAATATGATGTTGAGCATGATTATGCAGCAATAAGCAATAGACATGTTGTCACATATTTGCACATTATGAAAGCGATAAATACAACAGTTATGATTGAAAATCAGTTACAAAGGAAAACAAAAAGAAACATGTCAGTTTCATTTAAAAGAATAAATACTTGGTAAAGTAAACAATTAATTGCACATAAAGGGGAAAGGGAAAGGGTGCAGGTATTTAACAAAACCATGCATACTTAAACGAATTCAGAAAAATGGTTTGTAATGGTAAAAGCCTAGACTTTCCCAGCAGAGTCTCCATGCTATTGCGCCCCCCTTTTTCCTCTCCTTTTGGATCGGTCAGGAGTTTTGACATTATTGGGACAACTCATTTCCTTTTGGGATAAGGGATGTGAAGGATTTGAAGAGTCGCCACCTAACGAATTAAGGTGCGTTAGGGCACCTATTAAGGGTCACAATAACACTAATTGAATAATCAGAGATTGGGTAAGGGCTTGAAATTACTCCAACGGGAAGGTGTTAGGCACCCCTCAGAGTCCACAACTGTGGTTCCCGGCCAAACAAGCTTTGTGAATTCCACCAAGTAGCAAATAGGCAGTCAAAGTATACACATGGAAACAAGTAATGGTTTTGAAAAACATTCGCGGTCTAAGCACAAATATGTGAATAAAGTTTTGAAAGATTTATGGTCTAAGCACACATATGTAGGGGATAGGGGAGTCCTAAATCGTTTATTCTATAGTATCACATCAATGCAATGCAAGGTAATCACTCCTCTGTGAGGGGCTACACGTGGCATTACCGCACCGGTCATCATAT
Source organism: Nicotiana paniculata (assembly GCA_005239505.1). Lineage (NCBI taxonomy): Eukaryota > Viridiplantae > Streptophyta > Magnoliopsida > Solanales > Solanaceae > Nicotiana > Nicotiana paniculata. The sequence continues at coordinate 8,526 of MDKI01184198.1, forward strand.
CCATATCTACCCTTTACCCCACCCCTTAAAGGTTATTAAGCGAGTTTATTTAGCGATCTCTATGCGTGCTGTTACCCGTCCCTTCTTAATGATCCTGGAGGAATTTAGGACCTCTACGTATAGGTAGTTCTAGACAGACCCTTAAGGTTTTCAAAAAGGATAAAATTCTAAGCGACAGTCAAGAACAAATAGGACTAATCAGATAAATGCAGGAAAGCAGTTATGAGGCCCATATTTACCTCCACAAGTATTGCACATAATCAGCACGTCTCAAACACAAACAAGAGGCAGTTTTATTAGGTAGGATCCTAAGCAGTATATCTAAGTGAGTATCAATGCACAGAAATATGCAGCTTTATTTCATAAACTCAGAAGCAGGGCCCTAATCAGTTTGCCTACTGATTTTAAGCATGTTAACGTTTAGACAATTCAGAAGTTGTTTTAACCTAAAAGCATGTTGTTCTAGGTGTTACGAAAATGCAGGGATTGTTACCAGTTTTATCTAAGACAGGATAATCATATGCGGGATTGTTTTATTCCTCTTTTCATGAATCAATAGTTTAAACTAGGCGTGGATAAGCAAATACGAACGAAATCCTAGAGCACGGTATCTAATATGCACATATAAAGTGCAGAATGGTTAAGACATGATTTCGGGATGTGTACAATTCCTAAAGCATGATTTCTAAAATGCACAGAGAATTACAGAGTTGTTAAGAATGATTTATGAAGGCATATGTAGCAACAGTTTGCGTTAATTATCCTAAGAGCAGAATTTCTATGTGGTAAGCATACGCATGCATTAAGGACATGTTGTACCTTAAAGTAGTAAACATGAAAGCCTTAAAGACATGATATCTAATGCATGTTTGGCATGGTTTGAATGAATATGTTTGTTCTAAGCATGGATTCTAATGCAGATATAGGGAATGTAAAATCCTAAGGCACGATTTCTACTAAATGATAGAATATATAACTACCCTCCCTATTTCACTAGCCAACCTCAATATGTGTTTACAATAATTATTACAAACCACAGCTGAATGAATTACATAAATAGATAGAAAATATGAAGTTAAACTATAGGGAGCCTGAAGTAGGCCCAAATGTACCAAACTTTCTGTAGCCTCAAATGCCAAAGTCATAGCCTTGCACATGTCTGGGTGTGTCAGAGTTCCCTAAGGACCTAAAGGATCCCAGGCAGTGCTCACACCCAGATTTCATAACCAGAACTGAGTAAGTGCAGTGTGGAAGAACTAGCTCCAGTGAATCAGAGTTCAGAGGGATCTCATAGGGATCCCAAAGCAGTAAAAGAGTTTTGACAAGAATTGTGTAATCAAACAAACAACAAATCAAAAACGGAGCCAAACAAGTTCAGCAATACTCAAATAACAACCCTTCACACGGGGATAATTGGGGACTGGGGACACAGAAGGCATGTATAGTGAACACATAACAGGCAGAAGCACAAAAGTTTTAAGGAATAGCAGAAAATAGGGAAGGGATTCAAAAATTTCTTATTGGAACATAATGGTACTAGGCCAAGTTAAACATAGAATCAAAAAACTAAGGGTGACAGATTCTTTTGCAAATAGCTGCATACCAGAAACTAGGTAACAAATAAACAAACATTCAAAAACAGAGTAGAGTTAAATTTAGACAGACTACAAAGGGAATAATCAGGCTCATAAGCACGCTGATCCTAAGAGAGGTTAGGAGATAACTAGTATAATAAGTAGAACAAGTTAACCACATGTTGAAAAGCTAAACAATAGACAGAAACATATTAATAACATGATAAACTGAAGCAGTAGAAGAAACACATTGGTTTTGGAACTTGAATTGAAATCAGAACATACCAGTAAAGAGAGTAAACACAAAGTGAAGAACAGGAGAGTGTAATAATTAGCCTTGGCTTGCAGCCGGCTAATTTAGTAACAATAGCAAGTAACAAAGAAAGCAGAAGAGCTTTTGAGTGTATGAGAGATGTGAACTAATGTGGGTTCGTGTGTGTATGTGACTGTATAATGAGAGTAGAAGAGAGCAATATATATATAGTAGTTTGAAAGCTAGGTAAATAAGGTAAGAATCAAAATTGTACAGTGATTATGGAAATCAGAATCGATTAGAGTAATATCAATCCAAGTCTTCCCTTAATTAGGGGAATCAGTTCAAACGGCAAAGAACTGGTAACAAGTAAGGAAAGAAATCATGTATAGCTGGAGCATAACAAATAGGAAATAATTCAAACACAGTAGGTACAGAGTAAGCAATTAGGGATAGATACATTAGGTCTAATTAAGGAAACAATCAGTAGGAACCAATTAATAATATAGTCAATCACATAATAAGGTAAGAATATAATTTAGAAGTCGAAAATCAGTAAAGGGTATCACTTACAGGAAATCAGGGATCCAAATAAAATAGTATTGATTAAAGGAAATTACTGCAAATTTCTGCGAATGAATGAAATAAACACAGTATAGGAAAGAAGAGACAAATCAGAAGCCCTAATAAGCATAATAGGGTAAAAATCACAGGGACTCAGAAAATATTCATGAGAAACAGGCATACACACAAATCACATGAACAAATCAGCAAAGACAAACTCAGAACCCAAAGCTAAGCCAAGAAATTAGAGGTTTTTAACATAATTAGTTAGGTGAAGGGAGAACCTAAATTAAAATCGTTTAAACACAATAAAAATCATAGAATAACACTTAAACATCAGAGAAAATCATTTTGAAGAGAAGTTCAGAAACCCTAGTTATGAAGATGAAGGACACTTCGAAAATCAGAACGGTTTTCATAGAAAAATAGTAAAATAGCTAAAATATACTCAGATATGTTACAGATCTAAAGAGCCAAGAGATGAAGTTAGGGTTTTGAGAGAGATAACCCAGAGATAGAGAGATTTCGGCTTAGAAGCCATAGATTTAGTAATAAAATAGGACTATCTTACTCAATCCAGCCATGATGGCCTGAGATTGGTGAGAACAGGCCCAAGGGTGAGTGAACGGCCACTGGTCCCCTTGAGGACCTCAAGACAACAAGAATTCCGGCCATGGGAGAGCCATTAGGGATAAGAGTGATGGTGAGCCACCATTATTAACGACGAGCAAGCAACCAACGGAGGGGGGTTAGGATTAGGCAGAAGGAGTTTTGAGAGAGAAGGAGAGAGGTGACGACGAGTGAGTAAGGAGTGAATGAGAGGTTTGGGGGGGGAGGTCATCAGGTTAATTTAGGAGAGAACGAATCCGGGATCAGCATTGGATCGGGTAGGATTTAGGGATTGGGCCTGGGTATTTGGGATGGTCTAATTAGGTGTTTGGGCTGGTTTAGATAAGGAATTTGGGCTGATTTAAATAGGTTATAATTGAAATGAAATAGGGTATTTGTTAAATACCCAATTCGAATTAGTTAAAATAATTTATAAAACAACTAGTAATTATAAAAAATAAATTTCATGCATAAAGAATAGTTTAAAATGATTATTTAGTATTTTAAATACAAAGGACTAATTTCTGGTAAAAAATAGTACAAAATTATATGTTTGGCGATAATTGCAAAGTCATTGCAATTATAGCCAAAAGATGTCAATTTGGCTAATTACGGAATAATATCAAGAAATATTTTGAAATCATTTGTGATGCAATTTTATAATTTTTTATTGGAAATAAAATACTTGACAAATTAATAAAACATAGAAAAAGGCAAAATACCAATTGCTAGTAATGCATGACTTTGAAGGTATATATGCAATTAAGAATATTTTGAGAAAAAATTGGGTATCAACACCAACCACAATAGGCTTCCCAGTTCAATTGTTATTGGCGAGATCCCTTCTCCGGACTTGCGGTGGTCTTGGTATGCATTTTTGTTATAGACATTATGGGTATGTCGGGGCCCTGTTCCGGCAATGTTGCAGCACTTATGCTCCTTTAGAGGCTCATAGACATGTGTCGACTCATGTATAGTTTGGTATGCCATGTTGGCTAATTTTTGTTGTATAGTCTTTCATGCAGCGTTTTCGCTCGTACCTTATATGTAGTTTCTTGGAAGTCTTGTCATCCCATGTTATGTATGTTCATGTATTTATCGTTCATTGTTGGTTGTTAATGATCCATATCTACCATTTATATTGATCTCATCGGCCTTTAAAGATAATAAGGAAGGTTAGATAAAATGGACGTTCGTGCTCGGCAAGTATGGCCCGGGTTCTAGTCATAATCCTCTAGTTTGGATCGTGACAAGGACATGCAACACAACATATCTAGATGGTTGTTTCCTCATGCATCGCCCCTGTGCCTGATGCTCCTTCACAACGCATCGTTAGCACACGTCGCCTACGCGATGACACTCGTCCGGTCACCCTGTAGCGCGCAGTACCATGGATGCCAAGAACCCCCAAAATGCGGGATGTCACATTGTGTTGTCATTAGTCTTTGGCAGCTTCCTCCCCACTTAGAAACGAAGCTACATTATTACCTATGCGTTTGTCATGTATTTGTATTAAAAATTTTGTTAACTATTTATAAATACTAAATTGCGAGCCCAATAACTAAAGCAAATTATGAATTCAATATCAAATTCAAAACTCATAAACTTTAAATTCTGGCTCCAGTAATGGCTCACTCGTGAAAAAAGGGATAAAGATATGAAGCTCATTAAAATTCATGTACTTGGAGACCAAGTAATTTTTCTGATTTTTTTAATAAAAAGTTTTCAGAATGCTTTTCCTCAAGCCGCCCGGTCCCTTGTCGGGTCAAACGGGCCCAACGGTAATTTTTTTGTTGTTTAAAAAGAGTTGTTGTGCTTTAAAAAATAGCGTTGGCTATTTAGAAAATAGCCATTTAACCCCCCTCCCCTCCCCTCAACTTTATTTTAATCCCAGACATTTTATAATTACACTTTTCCCTATTTTCAACTATAAATACCCCCTCATTCTGTCATTTTTCTTACAAAATCGGTATCAATCTATCACAATCTCTCTCTACTTTTCCGCTAGCACCAACAGAACTTCCTCCGAACCTTGAAGGATTTATGAAGTTTGTAAGAGATACCATGTAACTTGTATGAAGAAAAATTAGTATGTATTATGTAACTTGTATTTTGGCACATCTTTATTAGTTTCTTTTTCTTTACAATGGTGGTATTAGCATCTTGTTCTTCTCATTACATATGGGGAGAAATACTAAGAAATATATTGCTATATTTTTTTAATACTATAATAAAATTATAAGGCATTAATTTGAATATATTTATACTTTTGTCTTTAAATTCGGATTCAAACATTTAGGTCACAATTCTATAATAAATTTACAAGGCATTGCCTTAGATATTTTTTTAACATCTTTTTGTCTCTAATTTCTTTCTTTTTAAAAAAAAAATTCACTATTTAGCCGTTGGACCCACTTAACACACTTAGCCCGTGGGTCCGACACTTTTAGCCGGGACCATGAGTTCGTGAGCCCGGTCCCGGGCTGATTCCTATAAAAACCCGTTTAGCTTGGGATAGCTAAGCCCGTTTATTTATGGGTCGGGGCCACCCTGGGACCACGGCTCACAAGACCGGCTTACTTGACCTGTTTAGGGATCGGACCGCCAACTTGCCACCCCTAATCATGGATAAGAATTTTTGGGACATGACACTGTTTGGCGCTTGTTAAAAAAATCTAATAATCACTCTCTGTTTAGTTTTCGAAACAGAATAGGTGAGAGGGCTCTATGTGCTTCTAAAAAAATAAGCTGAACTTTAACTAGGATTTGTCATATTTTATGAAGTTGGACTTCAATCATATAGGCATTTTTTGGTGTCACAACTAGAAATCCCACCTTCAAACCGTGATGGCGCCTAACGTTGCACCCGCTAGACAAGCCAACGTGTTAGCTGAATTAATTTATTAACAAGTGAAAGTAATAAACACTGACTAAATAATTGAGATAAAATGCAGAAGATTAACAAAATCTAAATAATAATAGCCAATAACGAAGAAATCCCTTTAAGTACAAACCCAAAAATGGAGTCACAACCTCACGAACCAGTCTAAGATTTAGCTAAAGGCAACAGTTTGAAATAAAATGATATATCTACCTGGAAATACATAGATGATAGAATGAAACATAGAAAGTGACGCTGAGATCCACGAACGCCTGCGGAACTACCGCGGTGTCGTCTGAAATGGACTGAAGAATACTCCCTCTAACGATGTGCACCGGGTCCGGCTGCGTAATCTGCACAACATAAAGAAGTGCAAGTGTAGCATCAGTACAACCGACCCCATGTACTGAGTAAGTGCCGAGCCTAACCTCGGCGAAGTAGTGACGAGGCTAGACACGACCACAACAATTTACCTGAACAGTCTTATATACCAAAGAAGGTAGCAAGGAATAAGCAATTAAGCACGGTAATATGGGGACAAGTAATGGGGTAACAAGTGAGAAGAAAACACGAATAACTAAACAAACGATAATGCAAACGAACCAAAACAACAGGAAATAATAACTCAACAAAATGTACACGGCATCACCCTTCGTGCTTTTACTCTCGTCCTCACAATGCAATGTATAAACGAAAGCAATATAAATAATGGAACAATCACCCTTCGTGCTTTTACTCTCTTCCTCACTATGAAATGTGTAAATAAAAGCAATTAAATCATGGCACGACATCACCCTTCGTGCTTTTACTCTCTTCCTCACTATGCAATGTGTAAATAAAAGCAATTAAATCATGGCACGACATCACCCTTCGTGCTTTTACTCTCTTCCTCACTATGAAATGTGTAAATAAAAGCAATTAAATCATGGCACGACATCACCCTTCGTGCTTTTACTCTCTTCCTCACTATGCAATGTATGAAATGAATGAGATGAATACACGGCATCAACCTTCGTGCTTTACACTCTTCCTCACCCAAATCAACAAATAAATAACAACTTGGCAAGGAATTCAACAATATGAAATTCACTTCATAAACCACCCAGCAAGGGGAAGACATCAACCAAAATAATAACAATGCCCGGCAAGGGACTCAGCTATAACCAATCTCTTACAAGTATATAACGTAGTGAATTGAGTTCTCAACTGAAGTATCATATCACAAGTACTTAAACAGATATTCTCAGCAGTTCAACAACTCTATAAAGGAAACCACTTCAAAGCACAATAAATATCGAAATAATAACAGGTAATTCACCAATTAGACTCACGGGCATGCTTGACAAACAATGCATATCTACTCGTCACCTCACATATACATTGAACATGATAATACAAGTAGCACATACGACTCAACACCTATTCCCTTATTAAAGTTAGGCCAAACACTTACCTCGGCTCAAAAAATGCAAATCAAGCCTCAAGCACTGCTTTCGCTCTCGAATCCAACTCCGAAACGATAGTATCTAAAGCATAATCGACTCAATAATATTAATAATGACTCAATAATTCAATCCCAAAGTCTAATTATA
>MDKI01265880.1:0-61723 GCA_005239505.1 Nicotiana paniculata
GGCATACCCGGAAGATCAGCTGGAAATACATCAGAATAGTCTCTGACAACTGGAACTGACTCCTTTATAGGGGTCTCAGTACTAACATCTCTCACATAAGCCAAATATGCATCGTACCCCTTCCCAACCATCCGCTGAGCCTTAAGAAAAGAAATGACTCGGCGGGGAGTATACTCCAATGAACCTCTCCACTCTAACCTCGGAGATCCTGGCATAGCCAGCGTCACGGTCTTGGCGTGACAATCAAGAATATCATAATAGGGAGACAGCCAGTCCATACCCAATTATAACATCGAAATCTACCATACTGAGTAGTAGCAAATCACCTCTGGTCTCAAAACCACTGATAGTAATCAAACATGACCGATATACATGGTCCACAACAAGAGAATTTCCCACCGGAGTAGAAAAATAAATAGGGGAACTCAAAGAGTCCCGGGCTATCCCCAGATGTGAAGCAAAATAGGAAGACATATATGAATATGTAGAGCCTGGGTCAAATAATACCGATGCATCCCTATGAAAAATGGGAACAATACCTGTAATGACTGAATCTGAAGCAATAGCCTCGGACCGGGCCGGGAGAGCATAGTACCTGGCCTGGCCTCCCCTTCTAGGGCGACCTCGACCTCCTTGCCCTCCACCTCGAGCTGTCTGAGGTGGTGGGGTAGCAACTGGGGCTGGAGGAATAGCCGGAGGACTTGGAGGAAGGCGTGGAGGCTGATAAATCTGAGGGGGTGCACCCTAATAAGTCTGAGGTGGTGCGCCCCTCCTCGCTTTGGGGTAATCCTTGATCATATGCCGAGGGTCACCATACCCAAAACAACCCCTCTGAGGACACAATGGCTGCTGCTGACTCTGAACTGGCCTGCTGGACTGGCCAGTGATAGCACCTCGAGCTGGAGGCACCTGAGATACCGGTGGTGCATAATAAGGCTCCTGAGGTCTAGGAGGAGCTGGAATACCGCTGGCTGCTGGAAGAGTTGAATGAATGGGGCGGCTCACAAAACCCCTACTATGGCGTGCTGCAGGTGCACGAACTCCTGAAATATGACCCATCTCTCGAGAACTCTTGTCCTCCCTTTCCTCTCTGTCCCGGGCCAACATACTCTCAATCCTCCTAGCAATGCTCACGGCCTGCTGGTAAGTAATATCTTTCTCCAACTCTCTGGCCATGCTAGTACGAATGCTGGGATGGATCCCCTCAATAAAACAACAGACTCTCTCTCTGACCGTAGAAACCAAAGCTGGTGCATGTCGTGCCAAGTCACTGAACCGGACTGCATACTCTGACACGGTCATGGTACCCTGGCGTAGCTGCTCAAACTCTGCACGCCAAGCATTCCTGAGACTCTGAGGAACAAACTCGAGCACAAACATCTCTGAAAACTGAGCCCAAGTAAGTGAGGCAGCCTCGTCCGGACTACTAAGCTCAAATGCACGCCACCACTGATAAGCTGCTCCTCTCAGCTGGAAAGTAGTGAAAGAGACCCCACTTGTCTCCACAATACCCATGGTGCAAAGGATACGATGACACTCTTCAAAAAAACCTAGAGCGTAATCTGAAGCCAATCCACTGAAATCAGGTGGGTGGTACTTCTTGTACCTCTCAAGACGGAGCTGCTCAGACTCAGATACAGCTGCTCTGGCCTCAGGCTGAAATGGAGCTGCAGGAGGCAGGGGGATATACTCTGGAACCTGCCCCATATGAACCCTCTGCTCAAGAGTACCGGCTGCGGGAGTCTGTGTCCCTCCCCCGGCCTGGGATATAGCTGGGGCTATCAGAAGTACTCCCGCCTGAGACAGAGTACTGAAAGCACTCATGAACTGGGCCAAAGTCTCCTGGAGGTCTAGAGTGACAGTTGGGACCTCCTGTGCCCCTCCAACTGTAGCTGATGGGGGCTCCTCTGCCTCTGCTCTGGCCGGTGTTCGGGCTGCACCACGTGCTCGCCCCTTGCCCCAGCCACTGCCTCTGGTGGCTCTGACTGGGGGCTCGGGTGCCTGGTCATCAGTACGTCCGGTGCGGGTACAAACCATCTGCAAGCAAGAATAGAATAGAGTTTAAGAATTTGATGACGGTAACTAGCACGATAAGGAATTCCAACGAATTTGATTGTTCTTAACAGTTACATAGCCTCCCGAAGATAGATACGGACATCTCTGCACCGATCCGTGAGACTCTAATAAACTGGCTTGTGATGTTGTGAGTCCTATGAACCTAGACGCTCTGATACCAACTTGTCACGACCCGATTTATCCACCGAAAGGTATCGTGACAACACCTAGTCTCTATGACTAGGTAAGCCTAGAAATTTGCGAAAAACAACAAAATCAATAAAAATAAAGACAGAAAAGATATCTACTAAATATAACGTAGCTGTTCAGCATATACAACTATTTTACTTCCCAAACCCCGGAATGTCACCAACATCACAAGCTAAACTCTATGGTTCAATATACGAAACTGGAAAGGAAAGTGTAGTCTCATTTACGAACTATAAATATGCTAAGATAGGAGGGGGACTCAGAAGCTCTGCGGACACTGCAGAATTACCTCAAAGTCTCCCAAATATCTGCTACTCTACTGACTCCAGAACGGTGCGCTGGTACCTAGATCTGCACATGAGAAAAACATGCGCAGAAGGGCGTGAGTACTCCACATTCGGTACCCAGTAAGTGCCAAGCCTAACCCCAGTCAAGTAGTGATGAGGTCAGGTTGCGGCTCTACTGAGTTTGCTAAAATAAACAGATATAATTAACAGTTAAGTAAAACAATAATAATTAACGGGAAGTAAAGTGAACCGAAAAGAACGAAGTAATAAATCTCAGTTCCATACAACATACAAATCAGAAGATAGTCGTACAATGCAATACAGGGGAAAGTCTCAGGTCTCGGCCCGCAGTCCCAATGTAAATATGCAATGCAATGTAAGGGAAAGTCTCAGGTCATAGCCCGCAGTCCCGATGTAAATATGAAATGCAAGGGAAAGTCTCAAGTCATAGCCCGTAGTCCCAATGTAAATATGCAATACAATGCAAGGGAAAGTCTCAGGTCATAGCCCGTAGTTCCAATGTAAATATGTAATACAATGCAAGGGAAAGTCTGAGGTCATAGCCCGCAGTCCCAATGTAAATATGTAATGCGAGATGTATATCAAATATAGCGTAATTCAAAAATTTTGGGAAAACAGTTGGCAAATATAGAGGAAGGTACTTAACCCAATTTCAAATAATAGTAACGAGTGGAAAATCAGGTAAAATTGTTGGACTTGATAAAATCTTAAGTCGCTACTCAGTTAAACCAATAACAGAAATAATAGGAATTGAAGATAAAGTATGTCATAAAAGGAAACAATGGAATCAGTGAGAATATCCCGTGCACGTACTCGTCACCTCACGTACACGGGGTTTTTATGTCAAGAATAGGTTATAAATGCCTAAGGGAATTTCCCCAACACAGAGTTAGGAAAGCCACTTACCTCGAGTGTGCTAATCAGCCAATAATTACGCTCTTGCCACGAGTATCCAACTCCGGGTGGCCCAAATCTATTCAATTCGATTGCATAATGTGAATATCATTTCAAGAAATCAAAATAACTAATTAATTCAAAGCTAATACGCGAAATTAGGAATTTTGACCAAAACGCCCTCGGGCCCACGTCGCGGAATCGGGTAAAAGTTATATTTTCCGGACACCCATTCACTCACGAACTTACTCGACAAGAATCATCGAAATTCGATGTCAAAACCCCCCTAAATTCTCAGAATTTCGGTTGGGGAAAATTTCATCAAGTTCCTATGGGTTTTCCCCCATTTTTGTTAATTAAACTAAAGAAAACAACGGGGATTAATGGTCTAACAATGAATTAGGATTAGAAAATGTTACCTACGATCCTTCTCTTCAAAACCCACTGAAAATCACCAATTCCCGAGCTCTCAAACAATTTTAGACTTATAAAATTCGAACCCTCGGATTTTTGGAACTAAACACGCAGGGATCTCGCACCTGCGGTCCTGATCACCGCACCTGCGGTCCTGATCACCGCACCTGCGGAAAAAGCATCGCTGGTGCGGAATTCACTTAAGTTCACTGGGCCGCACCTGCGGTCGTTTGGTCGCGCCTTCGGTTCCGCACCTGCGGAACCCTGGTCGCACTTGCGACCACTGGTCAACCCCCTCACCATCGCACCTGCTACCAGCCCTATCGCGCCTGCATGTCCGCACCAGCGGGAAAACCTTCACAGCTGCGAAACACCAGAAGAAAGCCCGATTCAGCAATTTGATAAGTTCCAAATTCTCTCGTTAAGCATCCGAAACAACCCCGAGGCCCCCGGGACCTCAACCAAAACTACCAACCGACCCTAATACCTTATTCGAACTAGGTCGAGCCTTAAAAACACGTCTCATAACATAAAAAACATAGATTATGCATAGATTCAAGCCTAGGAACTTAGGAAAATTCTAGAATTCACATCCGACGCCGAAACACGTCTAAACTCATCTGAATGACCTCAAATTTTGCACACAGGTCATAAACAACATTGCGGACCTGCTGTCGCTTTTGGAAATCCATTCCGAGTTCGATATCAAAATCTCACCTATCGACCGAATTCGCCGAATTTCTAACTTTCGCCAATTCAAGCCTAAATCCACAACTGACCTCGAAAACACATTCCGAGTACGCTCCTAACCCCGAAATCACCCAACAGAGCTAACGGAGTCGACGAAATCCCATTGCCGATCCGTCTTCACACAGCTCTAGCTACAGCCAGATTTCTAAAGCTAAGATCCACATCTATGGACTATGTCTCCAAAATCACCCCAGATTCCCTCACTCAACACGCCGACAGGCTCCAATAACGTAAATAGACATGGGAGAAACGGTAAATAGGGGATCAGCGCGTAAATACTTAAAACGACCGACCGGGTCATTACACTTTCAAATATTTCAAATTAGGTGGATAGCCCTTCCACAACTCATAAGGAGTTTTACCCATTTTCTTATAGGAAATTCTATTTTGTAACAGATAAAATGGCTTCATCCCAAAGATTATTCGGGGCACCAGAACTAACAGACATGCTATTCATCATTTCCTTTAAGGTCCTATTTTTTCGTTCCGCTACACCATTTGATTATGGAGAATATGGCGGAGTTATCTTGTGTACTATACTTTCTTTTTCACAATAATCATTCAACAAAATAAATTAACCACCTCTATCAGATCTAACTCTTTTGATTTTCTTATCCAATTGATTTTCTACTTCAGATTTATAAATTAAAAACTGATCAAAAGCTTCACCTTTATTTCTTAACAAATAAACTTTTGTATATTAAAAGAAATCGTCTATAAACGTCACATAATATTTTTTCCCTCCTCTAGTCATAGTTTGTTTCAAGTCTCCTAAATCAGTATGGATTAGACTTAATAATTCAGATTCTCTATGTACAGAAGCACATGATTTCTTGTTTGTTTAACTTCTGCACAAACTTCACACTTATCAATATTTGAAAAGTTAATATTTGAAATAAGACCTTCAGAATGCATATTTTTAATGTAAGATAAACTAAAATGTCCTAATCTATCATGCCATAAATTAAAAGAAACAAACAAGTACGCAAAAGAACTATAATTTTCATTCATAACATTGAGTATAAACAAGCCATGATTATAATTGTCACGACCCAAAATCCATACATGGTCGTGATGGCACCTATCGTGTTACTAGGAAAGCCTACTTCTCGAAATATTACTATTGATTGATTTTAAGAATGTAAATAATAATGTCAACATTTAAATTTCTCATAAATTAAATCAACTCTAAATATAATTAATATAAAAATACGTAAGCTAGTCCCAAACATCGGGGTGTCACTAAGTCATGAGCGTCTAAATCTATGAACTAAGATATATAACTGTCTAAAAGAAGAAATAACAAAAGGAGTAACAAGGTCCTGCGGACGCTAGAAGCTACCTTGCAGTATCCACAGATAGCCGGCCTGAACTCAACGATCGCCGCCTTCTAACTCACCTGGATCTGCACATATAGTGCAGAGCGTAGTATGAGTACAACCGACTCAGTAGTAACAAAAATAACTAAGGAACTGAGTAGTAGTGACGAGCTAAATAAAACAGTCCAATTATTTATTTTCACAATTTAAAAATAAACAGAAATAAACAGGTAAAATCCATAACTCTGTAAATGCCACAAATACATTTAATATATAAATGCAACAACCACACAAATAAATACTATCTCAGAGAGTGTCACTTCTTCACTCATCACTCGCACTCAACACTCAATACACTCAACTCCGGAGGGGCTCCCAAATCCCAAGCTCTAGGCACGGACAATTCACATACCATAATATGCTCTAAGCACAGATAGCTCACGTGCCAAAATATGCTCTAAGCACAGACAACTCACGTGCCATAATATCAATACCTGAATCTGCACGGACAGCACACGTGCTGCGCGGACAACTCACGTGCTATGGTATTAATATCCTCACAACCAGGCCATCAGTCTCACTCAATCATGTACCTCACTAGCCTCACCATCATCAACAAATAAGGGGACACAACCCACATCAAGTATCACAACATATTAGCAAGTAATAGAGACCGAGGAAAACATGTACAATAACTTCTACGACTGAGTTCAAATAATATTGAGCATGAATAAAGCCTAAACATGACATTCGACATGAAGGCAAACAAGTTCAACAACAAGTAAACACAGAACCACAGATAATAGCCATTAAGCCTCACGGCCTCACGGGACTGACCAAGTCTCAATCCCTCGCGGTGCACACTCACACGCCCGTCACCTAGCGTGGTATCACCACCAAACAATCACATGATATCATTTTCTTCGGGTTTATACCCTCAAAGCCAGAGTTAAAACTGTTACTTACCTCAAACCGGCTAAAATCCTAGCCCACAATGCCTTTGCCTCTAGACTCGGCCTCCGATTGCTCCGAATCTAACCAAAATAGGATTTATATCATCAATATATAAATTAAGCCCACTCGAACAAAGCTCACTCAAAAATTAAGCACAATTCCCGAAATTGGCCAAACCCGGCCCCCGGGCCCACGTCTCAAAATCCGACAAGAATTACAAACTTAGAAAGCCCATTCACTCACGAGTCCAACCATATGAAATTTATCAAAATCCAACCTCATTTGGTCCCTCAAATCCCCAAATCAAACTCGACCCTCAAATCTTCAATTAAATTCTTCAACAAGCCCAATTCGCCCATACATTTCCCTTTTATCCTTAATAGATTTCATCCTTGGCCTTTAAGCCCCAATCTAGGTTATATGATTCAATAATTAATCATTATTAAGTTATTAAAGAACTAGAATCACCATCCTAACAAGATTTAAAAAAAATCACTATTCATCTTCTTCTCCATTCAAGAACCCTAACTCACAATACCCATTTCAAGGACTAGCACAATTCTTCAACCAATTGGTACTTACTACTTCACAATACATTCTAAATACTTAATCCATAGTGGTATTTAAGTGTAGGGTGGAGAATTTAAACCCTAACTTGAACCCTTTTGAATGATTCTTGATGATTAGAGAAATTCCTATGAATTTCAATCCATGTAGATGTTAATACTACCATTAACTAGTGTTAATCCATTATAAAAATATCATAAAACTCACCTTTGATGTGTATTTGGATTGAGGGTGCACCACCTTCTCTCTAGAATCCAAAACTTCGCCAAAAATGTTATCTTTTTCTCTCTCCCCGAAGCTCTGTTGATTTATAGAAAATGAGCTGCGTAGCCTACACAACTTAACCCTCCCTTTACTTCCATGCTGATTCTACCTACGCAATGGTGTGTAGGCTACGCAGACTTGCGTAGCTGTTCTATCACCATTTAGTAACAAGGTCATTACTTCTTGTATAAATCTCCAATTTATGAACGGTTTGATGAGTTGGAAACTAGACTCAAAGAGGTTTAATTTGATAGGTTATACCACATATAACTCTTCATATATTGAGAGCTATGCTCGTTTGAAGTTAGATCTTGTGCAAACTTACTTGAAACTCACCCGAGGCCCTCGGGACCTCAACCAAACATGCCAACACATCTCATAACCTTATTCAAATCTTCGAAACACCCAAAATGATGCCAAAACACCAAATTCACCTTGGATTCAAGCCTACGAACTTAGAAATTTCTAAATTCCACCAATGATGCCGAAACCACCCAAAACACGTCTGATTGACCTGAAAATTTGCACACACATCCAAAATGACACTACAGACCTGCTCCTACTTCCGGAATTCTATTCCGACCCCGATAGCTAATTTTCTACTGCCGACCGAAAATCGCCAAAAACTCAATTTCTCCATAAAATAAACATTCCGAATTTGAGTTTTTGGTTGAATTTCTAACTTAGCTTTCTAATTAAGAGATTAATTGTTCATTTACTTCCAAACTACAACGAAGCTAAACCTACCAACTCGATACAACTCAACACAGTTTAACAATACATAAATAAGCAGAAATGGGGGAAACGGGGCTATAAATCTCGGAATGAACGATCGGGTCGTAACATTCTCCCCCACTTAAACAAACGTTTGTCCTCGAACGAATCTAAAAACATACCTGGAATCACATCATCTGAAGCAAAATCGTCTGGTCTGGCTGGGAAGGCATAGAAACGGGCTAGACCACCCCCTGATCTGCCTCCCCCTCTCATGCGACCCCTATCTGATTGGGCTCCGCCCCTAGTGGCTAGACTCTACCCCTATCTGGTTGGGCGGGTGGTGGAGGAACTGGGGCTGGTGTCGACGGGCAAGCACCTCGCTGTGGAGTCCTACCCAACAGCCTAGGGCAATTTCTCATAATGTGGCCAAAATCCCCGCACTCGAAACAACCCATCCTCTGACGAAACTGGTGCTCCTGATACCCCAAAGAACTACCCTGCGATACTTGAGCGAACATGGCATGATGAAAACCATGCGCTGATGATGATCAGTCCTGTTGAAACTGACCCAGCTGAAACTGACCCTGCTGAACTCGACTTCCCTGAGGAACACAACTAAAACCACCCTGACTACGAGGCCTCTTAGCCTTCCTCTCGGCCTTCTCTTGACCTCGAACTATCTCAATCTGTTGAGAAATGTTGAAGACCTCATCAAAGGTAGCACCAGATACTCTCTCCCTGGTCATAAGCAATCGAAGCTCAAAACCGAGACCATCTACAAATCTCTTAATCCGTTCGTGGTCTGTTGGAACCAACCCGACCGCATGACGATCCAACTTAGAGAACTGCATCTCGTACTGTGTAACATACATCTCACCCTGACGAAGCTGCTCAAACTGCCTGCGAAGCTCCTCTCTGCGGGACTAGGGTACAAACTTCTCCAAAAAGATAATGGAGAACTGCTGCCAAGCAAGGGGCGCTGCATCAACTGGCCTACGCCTCTCGTAAGCCTCCCACCAATTAAGTGCAGCCCCAGAGAACTAGAAAGTAGTGAACGAGACCCCACTGGTCTCCAGAATACTCGCAGTCCGAAGCATCCTCTGACACTTGTTTAAGAAACCTTGTGCATCCTCACCCTCAGCACCACTAAATGACATAGGCTGGAGTCTACCAAAACTCTCCAATCTACGCTGCTCATCCTCAGGCATAACAGGAGCTACATAGTCCTGAGCAGCTGCAACCGGCTGGGCTGGAGGGGCCCCCAGTGTCTGATGTCCTTGAATTCCATGCTTAGGTGTGCGGACGATAGGAGTCTGAGTGCCTCCCCCGACCTGAGAAGTAGCCGAAGCCTCCTGAGCAAGACCCGTACATACTGAAAGAATCTGGGCCAGGGCCTCCTGAAGGCCTGGAATAACAATAGGTACAGGTGGTGCCTGAGCTGGTCCCGCTGAAATATCTACCTCAGGGACCTCACCTTGAGCGGGAATAACTGAAGGAACTGCAGGTGCTGCCCCAGTTGTTGCGCTGGCGATAACTCCGCCCCTAACACGGCCTCTACCGTGGTCTCAGCCCCTCGCAGCCCTAGCTGATGACCCGCTCATGACTCGTGAGACCTATGTAACCTAGGCTCTTATACCACCTTGACACGACCCAAAATCCATACATGGTCGTGATGGCGCCTATCGTGTTACTAGGCAAGCCTACTTCTCAAAATATTACTATTGATTGACTTTAAGAATTTAATAAAACAATGTCAATATTTAAATTTATCATAAACTAAATCAACTCTAAATATAATTTATATAAAAATACGGAAGCTAGCCCCAAACATCAGGGTGTCACTAAGTCATGAGCATCTAAATCTATGAACTAAGATATATAACTGTCTAAAAGAAGAAATAATAAAAGGAGTAACAAGGTCCTGCAGACGTTAGCAACTACCTTGCAGTCTCCACAGATAGCCGGCCTGAACTCAACGATCGCCGCCTTCCAACTCACTTGGATCTGCACATATAGTGCAGAGTGTAGTATGAGTACAACCGACTCAGTAGTAACAGAAACAACTAAGGAACTGAGTAGTAGTGACAAGCTAAATAAAACAGACAAATTATTTATCTTCACAACTTAAATATAAACAGAAATAAAGAGGTAAATTCCATAACTCTGTAAATTCCACAAAGAAATTTAACAGATAAATGCAGCAACCACACAAATAAATACTATATCAGAGCAGTGTCACTTCTTCACTCATCACTCACACTCAACACTCAATACACTCAACTCCGGAGGGGCTCTCAAACCCAAGCTCTAGGCACAAACAACTCACGTACCACAATATGCTCTAAACACGGATATATCACGTGCCAAAATATGCTCTAAGCACGGACAACTCACGTGCCATAATATCAATACCTGGATCCGCACGGACAACTCATGTGCTGCACGAACAGCTCATGCACATGAAGGCAAACAAGTTCAGCAACAAGTAAACACAGAACCACAGATAATAGCCATTAGGCCTCACAACCTCACGGGACTGACCAAGTCTCAATCCCTCGCGGTGCACACCCACACGCCCGTCACTTAGCGTGGGTATCACCAAACAATCACATGATATCATTTTCTTCGGGTTTATACCCTCAAAGCCAGAGTTAAAACTTTTACTTACCTCAAACCGGCTAAAATCCTAGCCCACAATGCCTTTTCCTCTAGACTCGGCCTCCGATTGCTCCGAATCTAACCAAAATCAGATATTTATCATCAATATATACTAAGGAACAAGCCCACTCAAAAATTATCAAAATTAAGCACAATTCTCGAAATTGGCCAAACCCGGCCCCCGGGCCCACATCTCAAAATCCGGCAAGAATTACAAACTTAGAAAGCTCATTCACTTACGAGTCCAACCATACCAAATTTATCAAAATCCAACCTCATTTGGTCCCTCAAATCCCCAAATCAAACTCAACCCTCAAATATTCAATTAAAGTCTTCAACAAGTCCAATTCGCTCATACATATCCCTTTTATCCTTAATAGATTTCATCCTTGGCCTTTAAGCCCCAATCTAGGTTATATGATTCAATAATTAATCATTACTAAGTTATTGAAGCACTAGAATCACTAACCATCCTAACAAGATTAAAAAAAATTCACTATTCATCTTCTTCTCCATTCAAGAACCCTAACTCACAATACCCATTTCAAGGACTAGCATAATTCTTCAACAAATTGGTACTTTTTACTTCACAATACATTCCAAATACTTAATCCATAGTTGTATTTAAGTGTAGGGTGGAGAATTTACCTCTTGTAGATCAAATCCTAACTTGAACCCTTTTGAATGATTCTTGATGATTAGAGAAATTCCTATGAATTTCAATCCATGTAGATGTTAATACTACCATTAACTAGTGTTAATCCATTATAAAAATGTCATAAAACTCACCTTTGATGTGTATTTGGATTAAGGGTGCTCCACCTTCTCTCTAGAATCCAAAACTTAGCCCAAAAATGTTATCTTCTTCTCTCTCCCCGAAGCTCCGCTGATTTATAGAAAATGAGCTGCGTAGGCTGGCTGTGTAGCCTATGCATATTGGCTACGCAGTTTAACCCTCCCTTCACTTCCATGCCGATTCTGCCTGCGCAATGGTGCGTAGGCTACGCAGACTCGCGTAGCTGTTCTGTCACCATTTAGTAAAAAGGTCATAACTTCTTGTATAAATATCCAACTGATGAATGGTTTGATGAGTTGGAAACTAGAATCAAAGAGCTTTAATTTAATAGGTTATACAACATATAACTCTTCATATATTGAGAGCTATACTTATTTGAAGTTAGATCTTGTGCAAACTTACTTGAAACTCACCCGAGGCCCTCGGGACCTCAACCAAACATGCCAACACATCTCATAACCTTATTCAAACCTTCGAAACACCCAAAAATGCCAAAACACCAAATTCACCTCGGATTCAAGTCTACGAGCTTAGAAATTTTTAAATTCCACCAATGATGCTGAAACCACCCAAAACACATCCGATTGACCTGAAAATTTGCACACACATCCAAAATGACACTACGGACTTACTCCCACTTCTGGAGTTTCGTTTTGACCCCGATATCGAATTTTCCACTGCCGACCGAAAATCGCCAAAAACTCAATTTCGCCATAAGATAAACATTCCGAATTCGTTTACTCATAAATAAATTTTTGGTTGACTTTTATAACTTAGCTTTCTAATTAATAGAGTAATTGTTCATTTCCTTCCAAAACTACTACGAACCCAAACCTACCAACTCGATATAACTCAACACATAAATTAGCAGAAATGGGGGAAACGGGGCTACAACTCTCGGAACGAACGACCAGGTCGTTAAAATAATAACCCTTGCCAATAAAATTATTATTCTTGGTCAACAAGACCTTATATGATTCAAAAGAAACCTCCACCCCCACTTTTCCTAATAATCCCACAGAGACCAAATTGGCTTGGATACTAGGAACATACAACACATCATTCAATGCAAAATGTGATGACCCAAAAGGTCATCTTATGTTTTAGAACTTGATTCTATGCTCTTTAGCCTTAAAAATCTCATTTTACCCTCCTCGATTTGCGTACACAGTCCGAACGTGTTTCCGGAAAGCTTTTATGTTGAAAGTTGATAAAAATAATAATTTTTTCCTTAAAAATTGATTTTAGCTAAATTCAGTCAACGTTTTGAGTAAACGGACCCGAACCCATATTTTGACGGTCCCTCTGGGTCCGTAATGAAATATGGGACCTGGGCGTATACACGGAATCGAATTTCGAGGTCTTTAGTTCGAGATATGAATTTTTGTTAAAAATTAAAAGATTGAAAATCTAATAGTTTTAAGAACTTGGGTAATGTTTGATCTTGTTGGTATCGGGTCCGTATTTTGGTTCCCGAGCCCAGTACAGGTTCAATATAGTATTTATGATTTGTCTGTGAAGTTTGGTAAGAAACATAGTCAGTTTGACGTGATTCGGATGCTCGGTTGGAAAAATTGAAATCCTAAAGCTTTCTTGAAAATTTCATTTGATTTGATGCTAAATTCGTAGGTCTAGGTGATATTTTGGCGATTTGATCGCGTGGGCAAGTCCGTATGATGTTTTTAGACCTGTGTGCATGTTCGGTTTGGAGCCCCGAGGGCTCGGTTGAGTTTCAGATAGGCTACGAGATGTTTTGAACTTAGAAATCTGGTGTGTTTTGCTGCAGCTGGTGTTATGATGTTTTGTGCTTCACGATCGCGAAGCCATTCTCTAGATCGTGAAGGGGAAACAGGGATGGGGAAGATTTTAATCTACGCGAACATGGAGATTGGGTCACGAACGCGGAGCGATGGGGGCCTTACCCTTCGTGATCGCGGCCAGCTCGACGCGAACGCGTAGCATATGGGACCTGGGGGAGGGGCCAGTTGTCTCTTCATCACGAACGCAGGCAAGGGCTCGCGAACACGAAGGCCAGGGGGTGTAGCCTTCGCGAACACGATAAGGGACTCGCGATCACATAAGTCCTTATGAGGTTTCTCTTCACGAACGCGACAGTGTCTTCGCGATCGTGATTTTGAAGGGAAGACTCAACACCAAATCATAGGTTTGTACTCATTAACTCATTTTCTTCCATTTCTAACATCACCCATTGAATTCCTAGCCCTAAACCTTGTTCTTTCATGGTAGAAATTAGGGATATTGGAAGAATTGAGAATTTTTGCAAATTGGGGATTTAGACCTCAATTTGGGGTCGGATTCCGAAACTAATTACATATTTGGGATCGGAGGTGAATGGATTTTGGTTCGAACCTCGAGTTTTGACCAAGTGGGCCCGAGGTCGATTTTTAACTTTTTGGGGGAAAGTTTGGGAAACCTAAATTTATGTATTGAAACTGATTTCTTTAGCAATATTTGATGTTATTAAGTTAATTATGGCTATATATGAGTGGTTGTGAGATGGAATCTAGAGGAAAAACGATAATTGAGCAGTGAGTGGCCTGTGGATCGAGGTAAGTATTGTGTCTAACCTTGAATTGAGGGATTAGGAATCTTTACCTTAATTGCTATATGAAAAATCATGTGAGCGGCTTATATATGAGGTGACGAGTACCTATGCGCCACCAAATTATCTATTTTGCCTGTTTCTTTTCGTTCTCTTTATATTGTTATTACCTGCTTTAATTGTTACCTGCCTACCTGTAATTCCAAGCCTAATTGCTACCTGTAGATATTGTGTTCCCTTTGTTGAAGATATTTGTTATCCGTAGATTCATTGTTCCCTGTTATTTGTTTAAGCTGTTCTTATCGACATTTTTGTGATATCCTGGTTTGGTCTCGCTGAGTAGTATTATTTGTGTAGGGTTTTATTGATTATAAGGTTTCCAGTTGCCTTGTTCTAAATTTTAAGTGTTGGTAAGGGCTTTGTGCTAATTTTGTGAAACTTCTATACATCATGTGTAATTGATATGAGTATGGTGAAATCGGGTTGCACGCTGTTGTTGCGCTCCCCTTTTTCCTCCCCTTTTCGGATCGGTCAGTGTATTCGATTATTGGGACAGCTCGTTTCCTTTTGGGAAAGGGATAAGGAATTGAAGAGTCGTCATCTAACGATTTTAAGGTGCGTTAGGGCACCTATTAAGGGTCACAATAACACTAATTGAATAACCAGAGATTGGGTAAGGGCTAGAAATTACTCCGAGGGGAAGGTGTTAGGCACCCTCGAAGTCCACAACTTTGGTTCCCGGCCAAACAAGCTTTGTGAATTTAGACAAGTAGAAAATAGCAATTAAAGTTTAAACAAGTAAAAGATTTTGAAAAGATTCGCAGTCTAAGCACACATATGTGCTAAAGTTTTTAAAAGATTTAAGGTCTAAAATACACATGCGAGGTCTGAAAGAGTTATAATCTAAACACACATATGTAAAGGATAGGGGGTCCTAGGTTGTTTATCCTATAGGATCACATCTGTACAATGCCCGGTAATCACTCCTTAGAAGAGGGGCTACACGTTGCATTAGCGCACCGGTCATCATATCCATATCTATCCTTTCCCACCCCTTAGCGGTTATTAAAGCGAGTGTTGTTTAACGATCCCTATGAGTGCTGTTACCCGTCCCTGCTTAATGGACCTGTAGGAATTTAGGACCTCTACCTATAGGCAGTTCTAGACAGACCCCTAAGGTTGAAAGGAGAAAATACTAGGCGACTGTCACACCTCCTTTTTCAACCCCCCTGTATTAATGAAGGGTAATAAGGGAGTTTTTCCAATTAAAGTGACATTATTCGAATTTTGGGATTTATTTTTAGTTTTTTAGAGTCGACACCCGAATTTTTTACGGTATTCCGGGACACCAGTTATTTATTAAAATCCCAAATCGAGAAAATTTTGACTCTGTTTTAAGTTGTCTGCGACCAGAAATCCGAGTAAGGAATTCTGTTAACCTGGGAGAAGGTGTTAGGCATTCCCGAGTTCCGTGGTTCTAGCACGATCCCTTAACTATTAATATTTGGCCTGAGTTATCTGATTATTTACGTATTTTAGCCTTTTGTGCTTTTAGCCTTTTTTTCACTTTTTAAACCGCTTTTAATATTTATGGATTGTCTTGAAATAAGTCACGATGTCGTGCACTTATTTGTTTTTGAACACATTATAACTACGCCACATGAAATACACCCGCAATTACAACATGTGAATTTTATTATAGTTTGAAGTTGAAGACGGGGAAATGGGTTGTCGCACCCGTGTGTAGATTACGTAGTCAAGACTATGGTCGTGACAGTTTTATAATACCCGTTTGTGGCGATGTTCGAGTTTTTCTATTTTTCGAAAGAGCGTTTTAATTTTAAGATCGATTAGGGCGTTTGTGGATTTATCTTGGAAAAGTTACGATGGCGTACACTTGTTTGTTTTTGGGCACATGGCAAAACGTCACCTGAAAGGCACCCGTGATTGCTATACGTATTTTTATTAGTTATTTAGAGTTAGGGTCGGGGGCATGAGTTGCCACTCCTGAGTGTAGTTTTTATGGTAATTTGAGACAATAATTGATTCTTTTCCAAATTTCAACCTAAAGATGTATTTTTCAACCTAAAGGATGTGTGGACAATTGTTTAAGCTTAAATTCTAAAGGACACAAATCTTGGGCTATGGCCATATTTAGCCCGAGTTATCCTTTGACTCTTTTGGCCAATCCTAATTTTTGGCTAATTTATAGAGAGGTCACTAGTTTAGGGAATCCAACTAAGTCTTAATAATCTTTACTTTTAATTTTGATAAATCAATAGGAAATACGATAATAAAAAAAACACGTTCATTCTTACATACACTTATGAGCATAACACAACGGATTTACTGGTTTTCCATTTTTTGGCAGCCTAAACATAAATCTGATATACTCATTAATTCTGAAACGGATTGGCAAGGGAAAATCATGCTACTTTCAGAACTTTTATGATTTCTAGCAAAAGATTGAACCACATGCAGTCTTATTAATTTTTGAGATAATGATTCTTATCAATTTAAAACAAACTGATCTCATATTTCTAAAGGCTTAAAATTCACACACGTATATATTGATTTTTCGCAGGTTTATAAGACACAAAAATAGACTGAAGATAATCTACTGACTTTATGTCGAAACTAACTGAATTTTTGAGACAACCATTTTTCGAGATCCAGCGAAGTGTTTTTACAGATTTCGCATGCGTTCTTTGCCTAATGTCATTTTCAGAGTAGATAGAATGTAAATTCGAATTCTAGGAAAACATGAATAAAACTGAAATTAAGTGTACAATCCAGTCCTTATTACAACTAAGAGTATATACAAAAAAAAGCTGTAATTATGATATTACATTGTTCTTAGTTAAGTATACAAATTCTAATAATAAGAAAAAAAAACAAGATTAGTTGCTGCTTCTGTGAAAGCCAACAACTTTCATGCTTTTAGGATCTGTATTCCTCACCTTTTAGTCCCAACTGGACCATACAGAACTCATATGCATTGTAAAAGAATGAATCTGATCATTACAGAGATCATATTCGACTCTGTACATGCTACTCCCATAGTGATATAAGATCTACGTCGCCCAAACCAACATATATAAGCATCTTATGGGGGTGAATTTGACCATTTAAAGGGTCTGATTCACTACCCTTTAATGCTAACTAATGACTATATTATGACCTCAGGGATATAGAATTAATCACAGAAGCCTCTAAGAGATAATTCTACTGTTATAATCACATAGATGAACAACCAGATTTTAACAGGCCATTACAGATTCAGCAGGAAGAAAGGCAACATGTTTTATGTATTTTTTCTTAGATTGAATCTGACTATAAGGGAGAGTCTGATTCAAACCCAGAGACACAAACTTGCTTGACATTTCTAACAACCATACCAACTTCAACCAGTATTCATTTGAACACTTTGACTATTCTTGGCTTTTTAGAGAATGAATCAGACCATACAAGGGTTCAAATTCTTTACTCTACAGCCCTTCTTGACTACATGTTGTATACCCATTAAAGGGTGAATTTCAGCCATCTACACTACTGTTTTGTGCACTATTATGGGGTGAATTTGACCATTGGAAGGTCAAATTCATCTACCCTAGTGCAATTTATCTTTCTAACCTGCTAAACACATATGAAATTACCACCTAGCTATCAAACGTTAAGCTTATTAATAGAAACTCAGCACATAACCAAGCAGATTCCAAGAGTTGCATGCATACACTCAGCTAATGATAATCTTACTTCAGTTTCTACATCAAGAAAGGAGGAGAAGAAGATTCAGATTCACATATTCTTGAAGAAAACACAACATGAACCAACAAGTTTAAAACAAGGTCTGAATTCAATAATTTTGTATAAAGTTCATTGTTACATACCTTTAAAGAGAAAGAAAACCCAGCAAGAGACTTGACCAAATAAAGGTCAAGTATGAATAGCAAGCAGCAAAAAAAGAAAAGAAATCAGCAATAGCAACAGCAACAGAAAACCAGAGAGAACCAGTACTCAACAATAACCAAACCCAGAAATCTTGAGTAGAAATACTTAGGACTTCCAGCAATCAGACTCCAAAACAGAAAACCCCCCAAAGGAACTGAGAACCAATTCCTCTAAAAGAAATTAGATTTTTTATTTTCTAATAATCACTTTTGTTGAATGAGAAGTATTCTGTATTTCAGCAGCTCAGAGAGTGTCCAAAAAAGTGTCCTTCATCTCTAAAAAGAGGGTCTATTTATAGGATATTTGGGAATGAGATATTCTTTTGAATATTCCCTATCCAAAGCTGAAAAACAACACTCAATAGTACATAAGGCAGTTGTCAACCCTATCTTTGGGACAACTGCCCCTATTCTAGAACTTTCTTACTCATTAAAAGACCTCTTTACCTTAAATCTGATTTCCTAATATATATTTCCTAATGTACCCCTTGAAGCCCCTGTATTTACCATTAGGTAACCAGGGTTACTTGCTTGGGTTATCATTTAACTCTAGTTAACTAACACTAGTTATTTCTTTAGGTGACTTCTAGTTGTTCTTTAACCAAGGTTAGGTTAACTAATTAAGGGTTAATTGATTAAGTTCCTATTAGTTAACTAGGT
Organism: Nicotiana paniculata; assembly: GCA_005239505.1. Lineage (NCBI taxonomy): Eukaryota > Viridiplantae > Streptophyta > Magnoliopsida > Solanales > Solanaceae > Nicotiana > Nicotiana paniculata. The sequence continues at coordinate 19,080 of MDKI01265880.1, forward strand.
TTAGCTTGTTAATTAATGTGAGTCAATCAACTTAATTCCCTTACCTAAAGTAACTGATTTGGCTTGGTAAGTCTAGGTTGAACCATGACCATACACTGTTTTAGAACTGAGTTTTAGCCTAATTAGTTGATTAGTTTTCTAATTATTAACTGATTTCAACTTGTTTAGGATTTTGGTTGAGAATTAACTAAGTTGTCAGACTTGGTCAGTTTACTTGTATTAAAATCTGTTTAAGTTCCACTTGAGCCTAGGGGGAATTAGTTTGTTTAGGTTATTTGAATATGCCAACCTAACCTAAGAGTTGAAACTAAACCTATGATTAATTGGAGATTATCATCCAATTGCAACTAATAACGTGGGCAGCAAAATCAAACAACAACCTCAATCAATAAACAAGCAGACAACTACTACAATAAAGGCATATGAGTTCAGGGATTCAATTAACTAGTTCGTTCATATTCATTTCATGACAAAAAATCCATAAACACACAGACACCTGAAAATCAGCAAAGAAAAGAAAACTGAAACCTAATACTAATATTGGTTACATGATAAGTAGAAAAATACAAAGCCTAAACAGTTAAATCACGCAAAACAGTGATAAAGAGTTCTTAAGCTAAATACATTTGGGGTTTTAAACTAAAAAAAGAAAAATATGAACAGGTAAAAGAAAGTAATCAAAACAGTGATAAAGTCAGAAGTAAACAGTGAAACAAAGAAGAAAAGAAAACTGATTAAACTACGCCTATTCATGCTTTAAAAAAACACGAAACACATAGAAAGGAGGGGGAGGGGGGGTACCCGTAAAACAAAGGTTTGACCGGCAAAAAATGAAATAGCCGGACCTTGGCCGGACTCCGGAGGGTTTGAAAACGAGTCAAACCCACATGAATCAATTGCTCTTATCAAGAGCAACTGACTCATGTAGGTCTGAACCGTTGAATCGTTCGAAGTCGACCGTTGTAGCATTTTAGTTTTTTTCAGATTCTTAGATCTGAAATCGGGTGATTTTGGGTGGGATTTTGGTGAAACTGATGGTGGGATGGGGTTAAGGGTGAGGAGAGGGTTGTAGGGTGAAAGGTTGGGGTAGTTTGGAGATGGTCCACCACCGTTAGGCGAGTTCCGGTGGCGGAAACCTAGGGCGGCTAGGGTTTGGTCGAGGCATAAGAGAGAGAGACGAAGGGGAGGGGAGGCGGCTAGGGTTTGGTGGGGGTTAGGCTTTGGATGGAATGGGGGGTGGTAAGCGTTTGGGCAGTTTTATAGTGGATGGGGTATGGAGTTGTGAGCCGTTGGATAAAAAATGATCCAACGGCTGGGATGGGGAGAGGTAAAACGGGGTCGTTTAGGTGGTCTGAGTTTGGCTGGCTTTGGGGTTAATTGGGCTGGACCAGGTGAGTAGTGTAGATATAGGTTTGGGCCTGGGTATTTCTTGGCCCAGATCCGATTTTAGGCCTAATTTTGCCTATACTAATTTAATTAATTAGCTTTTAATTAAACCAATCACTTTAATAGAAAAGTGTAGTGATTAATTCTAACTTAATTTGTCTATTAATTAATTAATTTTAATATTCCTAATTAAACCCATAAAAAATGATTAATTTTAGCAATTAATTATCAAAACTACATCACCTCAAATAATCATTATTCATTTTGTTATTCAATTCAATTAGTCACAAATAATGAGTTTATAATTCCTTGATAATAATGGTGCGCCGAATTATGCAATTTTAAATAATTTTAAAAAGACGAATTATGAATATGCAAAAATGCAAAACAATTCACAATTAATCACTAAAAATTCAACAAAATCCATAAAATTAATTTACTTATCTAATTTTATAAGAGTATTTAGTAGGTGAAAAATTACATGCTCACAGCGACAGGCAAGAACAGATAGGACTTGAACAGATAAAACAGGAAAGAAGCAATTAAGAGGCTCAAGTTTACCTCCACAAATATTGCATGTAAACAACACGTCTCAAACACAAAAAAGGGTAGTATTATTAAGTAGGATCCTAAAACATGATTAAAGAATCAATTAAGAGGCTCAAGTTTACCTCCACAAATATTGCATGTAAACAACACGTCTCAAACACAAACAAGGGCAGTATTATTAAGCAGGATCCTAAAACATGATGTCTAAGTGAATATCAAAACACAGAAGATATGCAGTTTCAATTTTATAAACCCAGAAGCAGGACCTAATTAGTTTGCCTACTGATTTTTAAACCTGTTAACCATTAGGCAATAAACACAAAGCAACAGTCTTCCAGTTTTATAAAAGTTGGTTACCTAAGGCTTGCCTAGGCGTGGGGGAATGCACAATAGTTACCAGAATTATTTAAAACAGTTTAGAGGTTGTTTTACCTAAAGCATGTTGTTCTAGGTGATATGATTATGCAGAGATTGTTACTAGTTTTATTAAGAGCAAGACAATTAGATGTGACACTGTTTTATATCCCTTTTCATGCATCAGTAGCTTAGCTAGGTGTGACTTAGTGAGGTCCTAAAACATGGTATCTAATGCGCATATAAAATGCAGAATGCTTTATATGCAGAGTTCCTAAAGCAGGATTTCTAAATGCATAGCATGATCTCAGGACATGCATAGCATGATCTCAGGACATGCAGAGCAGGATGCACAAAAAAGATTACAACATTGTTAAGCATGACTTCAAAAATGTGCAGGAACAACAGCTCGTGTTAGTGGTATTATTTAGCCCTGGAGCATGGTTTCTAAGTGATAAAATAATGTGATGCTGAAACAGTATACATGAAACTTAAGAGCATGATATCTAATGTATGCTATGCTTTGCATGTATTGATCCTAAGCATGGATTCTAATGCGCACATAGAAATGTAAACCTAAGGAATGGTTTCTACCCTATCGACAACAGACATGGTTACCTCCCCTTTTCACTATCAATCCCCAGTATTCGTTTACAACAAATATTACAAACCAACGTGAATGAATTACATAAGTAGATAAGGAAAAATAAGAAGTTACACTATAGGGATCCTGAAAAACAGGCCCAGATTCCCAGAACCTCAAGTGCCCAAATATTCATAGCCTTTCTCATATCCGGGTATGTCAGAGTTCCCTAAGGACCTCAAGGGATCCCGGGCAGTGCTCATACCCAGATTTCATAACCATAATTGAGTAAGTGCAGTGTGGAAGGGCCAGCCCCAGAGCATCAGAGTTCAGAGGGATCTCACAGGAATCCCAAGGAAGTCATACACTGGAGGGGGTAGAACCTAAGGACCTAAGAGTAGAGTGAGAGTTCTTGACATAGTTTTGAAAAGGTTTTAATAGGAAAGACAATGTTTGAAAAAGACTTAGTTGAAACAGTTTTATAAAATAGGAGAATTTTTTAGTAAAAATTCTTTTTGACAAGAGTAGGACAATTAACAAACAGTAGACTAATCACATCACAAACAAATTCAGCACATTCAAATCACAGTCCTTCATACAGGGGTGATGGGAATTGGGGACACATAGAGCACATAGTATACGAGAGCATAAAAGTTCTTGTAGGGGGTTTATGGGTACAAGGGGATAGCTAATGGTATCAACATAAGATGAATTTCAGAATCAACACAGAATCAAACAACTTAGGATACAAATTGCTTTGCAAAGAAAGGTTCATACTAAAAACCAGGTAAAACATAGAGAGGAGTCACACTGGGACATACTACAAGGAGGTGACATATTCATAAGCATACTGATCCTAAGGGGAAGTGGGACATAATATAATATTCTAGATGAACAATGATGTAGACATGTCAATTACATGTTGAACAACAAAACCGTAGATAGAAACAGATTAGAAACATGACAAACTGAAGCAGTAAAAGAAACATGTTGGTTTTGGGACTTGAATTGAAATCAGAACATACCAGTAAAGGGATAGTAAACACAAAGTGAAGAATAGGAGAGCACAATAATTAGCCTTGGCTTGCAGCCGGCTAATTCAGAACAGTAGTAAGTAAGCAACAAAGAAAGAAAGAAAGAGAGCAGAAAAGCTTTGAGTATGAGAGAGAGTTTTTGAACTAATGTGTTCGTGTGTGTTGAGTTTTTGTGTCAGTGTGTATATATAGTAGTTTGAAACTAGGCAAAATAAGGTAAGAAACACAATTAGGTAGTAAGTTATGGAGCTTAGAACCAATTAGAGCAACAATCAGTCCAACTACTCCGTTAATTAAGGGAGTCATTTCAAACGGTAAAAGACAGGAAACAAGTAAGGAAAGGGTTTATGTATGACTCGAGCATAAATAAGGAAACAATTTCAATCAGTGCTAGTAATTAGGCGAAGTACATAGGATTCTAATTAAGGAAATAACATAAGAATCAATTTGACAGCATAGTTGACCATAAAATAAGGCAAGAAATAAATTAAGGTCGGAAAATCAGCAGGGAAATCGTCATAAGAGATTAGTGAAAAGTATCAATTACAGGAAATTAGGGATTCAAATAGGAACAGTACTGATTAAGGGGAATCAACACATATTGCACAGAATAAACACATGATAAGCAAGGAAAAAGGCAAGAATCAGAACCCTAACAGACATGGTAAAGTAAAAATCGCAGGGAGTTAGGGATTCAAAACTGGAATATAGTACTGATGAACACAAACTTCTGAGAGTAAGCGAGGTAAGCACATAACAGGAAGGAATATGCAGAATTAGAAACCCTAGTAAGTCAAATAGGGTGAAAATCACAAAATACTCAGATTAATCAAAGCAGATTCATGAGAATCAAACATGCAAACTAGTTGAAAGAAGGAACAGTAAAGATGAACTCAAAACCCAAGAAACTTAGGTTTTTCAACATAATAAATCAGATAAAGGAAAAACTTAAACAAATCGTTTAAACATAGTGAAAATCACAAAATAACACTGAAATCAGAAGAGGAATCATTTTTAAAAAGGGGTTAAGAAACCCTAGTTTGAAGATGAAGAGATTCTTTAGAAAATCGGAAAGCTCTTTAAGAAAACAGTAAAGATAACTCGATTAGACTCAGATATTTTACAGATCTAAGGAGTCAAGAGTTAGAGTTAGGGTTTCGGAGAGAGACAACCCAGAGACGAGAAGAGACCGGCTTAGAAACCATAGGTCTAGTAAGGAAATAGAGCGATCTTACTCAGAAGGCCATGGTGGCCTGAGAATGGTGAGCACGGACCCCCGGGTGGGGGGAGGGTGAATGAACAACCAACTGGTCCCTTGAGGACCTCAGGGATGCAAGAATCGGGCCATGGAGAGGAGCCATAGAGGCTAAGGATGGTGGTGAGACCACCATAATTACCGGTGAACCAGAAAATGGCTAGGGGCTTAGGGTTTGGGCAGAGGGGATTTTAGAGAGAAGGGGATGACGACGGAGAGCAGATGGGAGAAATGAGAGGGAATGAGGGTTTGGGAGGGGGTCATTTGGTTTAATTAAGGTAAGTGATATCTGGACCGTTGATCTGAATGATCAACCGTCAGGATTGAAATGAAGTATTGGGTTGGGTATATCAGATTGGGCTCAAGAGTATTTGGGCTTGGGGTCTGTTGTGGTTAATTAAATAACGTTTGGGCTAGTCTAATTAGGCTAGAATTGAAATAAAGGTGGCTCTTTGTTAAATACCCATCTTGAATTAATTAAAATAATTTACAGAATAGCTAATAATTATAAAAAATGAATTTCATGCATAGAAAATAGTTTGAAATGATTATTTAGTATTTAAAAGTACAAATGACTAATTTCTGGTAGAAAATAGTTCAAAATTATATGCTTGGGCTATAATTGTAAAGTTATTGCAATTATAGCCAAAAGATGCCAATTTGGCTAATTATGAAATAATTGGGTCTAATTAGGACCATAATCAATAAATTAAATCAAGAAATGCTTTTGAAATCATTTGTGATGCAATTTTATAATTATTTATTGGAAATAAATACAGGACAAATTAATAAAAATGTAGGAAAATAATGGAAAAATACCAATTGCTATTAATGCACGGTTTTGAAGCTATATATGCAAATTTAAAATATTTTGAGGAAAAATTGGGTATCAACAGCTGCCCCTCTTTACCCGGAAAGGATGAAATAGTTTGTTGGGTAAAGACATGATGGCCAATTTTGACCGAGCGAAACGGTTTGAGAGAGATTTAGGCCGCACCCTGGCTTCTGAGCTGCCTACATATCCCTGATTTTACAGGAATCAGGCCATATGTAGTTCCAGATCCATCGGTGAAGTATACCGGTGAAGTCATCACAATAATGGACGCAACATCTAGGGCTAGATGAATGAATGGTTCTACGGGAGAGGTTAGATTTGATATGGCTGGGAGAACTGGAGCGGGATCGCTCCTGCGGGGTATCCGTCACTTGGCGGGTTACCTGCAAATAAGAATACTACAAGCATATATTGTGCACAATTCAAACATGATGCAGATTCCCGCTGGACTATGAAAGCTGTCTTCGGACGGTTAGGGATGACGTGCTCAGACCATGATGTCCTGGGCCATGAATTGTTTGATGAGAGATTCGCAGGCCATGGAATGATGTTCTCGGGCTATGAAGATGGTGCCTCCGAACTATGAAGCCTTTGAATAATGATAATGCAAATTGAGAGAGATCCTCAGGCCATGACATGGTGTCTTCCAGCTATGAGGATGATGTCGTTATACTATGACGCCTTTGTATAGGTTGGCGATATTTCAGCCCATGAAATGCAGTAATATGAATTCCACAAGGCAGAGCTTAATCTTGGGAAATGGAGGGCAGAGCTTAGCTCGAAAGAGAAGCGAAGTAAATAATGCTTGAGAGACAGCGCTTAGTCTCGGTGAAAAGCAAATTGGAGGCAGAGCTTAGCCTCATGCAAACATGGAGACAGAGCTTGGTCTCATGCAGAGACGTGGAAGGTAAAGATTAGCCTTATGCAGAATGGAGGCAGGGCTTAGCCTCGTGCAGATGGGAAGGCAGCGGTTAGCCTTATGCAGATGGAGGTAGAGCTTAACCTCATACGGATAAGAAGGCAGCGGTTAGCCTTATGCAAATGGAGGTAGAGCTTAACCTCATGCAGAATGCGGGACAGAGCTTAGTCCCATACAAGATAAAGGCGAAGGTTAGCCTTATGCAAATGAAGGCAGATATTAGCCTTATGCAAAATGAAGGCAGAACTTAGCCTTATGCAGAAATTGTGATTGTTGTGAGCATTGTTTGTTCGTGCTGATAGAAAATGTCGGCAAGTGCGATGGTTTCTAGGATTATGATTTTGGACATGTTCGTTCTTTATTCCTACATCCAAAGAAAAATCGTGAGTTCTGTAGATGGGGGAGGTTGATTCGTGTCTTCGCTGGCTTTGATTGCTTCGCTCTACTTGGTTTGATGATTCTGTTTGCATCATCGGGGTAGCATTTGCTAAACAGAGCTATATTTTGAAAACGTGCATGATATTATAAAGACATAGTAAAATATATTTTGAGAAATTTAGAAGAACTGATGACTGTGACATGGTTCTAGACATTGCAACCACTCATGCTACAGAATTTTGAGGGTCCTCCTCAAAATTCTGCCCTAGTTAGATGGTTGACAATTCAGACCGTTGTACATGTTGCGATCGGCTGAACTTGCTTCCGAATTTTGAGGGTCCTCCTCAAAATTCTGCCCCAGTTTCCAATTACGGGGAAAATGAGATTTTTATTGAATTACGACCGAACCCATAGGGTTGCCTACGTATCCCCTCTTAAGCGGGAATAAGGCCAGGCGTAGTTCAATAATTGAAGAAAAGCATGAAAAGTTACACATAATATCGTTTGACTGCATCTGAATTGATTGGCTTTAGCCAAACTTCTCCATCCATTTCTGCAAGTATGAGAGCTCCTCCTGTCAATATTCGGTGAACCATATACGGACCTTGCCAGTTGGGAGAAAATTTCCCTTCGGCTTCGTCTTGATATGGAAAAATCTTCTTTAACACCAGTTGCCCCGGTGTGAACTGTCTTGGCTTGACTCTCTTGTTGAAGGCTCGGGACATTCTATTCTGATAAAGTTGACCATGACATATTGCATTCATCCTTTTCCCATCTATGAGGGCCAACTGCTCGTAGAGGCCTTTTATCCATTCTGCGTCACTGAGCTCATCTTCTTGTATGATTCTTAAGGAAGGGATCTCCACTTTGGCAGGGATAACAACTTCTGTACCATAAACCAGTGAATAAGAAGTTGCCCCGGTTGATGTACGAACTGTGGTGCGGTATCCCAGTAAGGAGAATGATAATTTGTCATGCCACTGTTTGTGCTTTTCTATCATCTTTCTCAATATCTTTTTGATGTTCTTGTTGGCGGCTTCCACAACTCCATTCATCTGTGGTCTATAGGTTGTGGAATTCTTGTGCTTGACTTTGAAAGTCTTGCACATGGCTTTCTTCAGATCACTGTTGAGATTGGATCCGTTGTCGGTGATGATTGACTCAGGAACCCCGAACCGACAAATGATACGGTCACGGACAAAGTCTGCCACGAATTTCTTAGTCACTGCTTTGTATGCTGCCGCTTCGACCCATTTGGTGAAGTAATCAATAGCTACTAGGATGAACCTGTGCCCATTTGAGGTTGTGGGCTCGATTGGTCCAATAACGTCCATTCCCCAGGCGACGAACGGCCAAGGTAAGCTTGTTTCATTGAGTTCATTTGGGGGTACCTTTATCATATCTGCATGTACCTGACATTGATAGCATTTCCAGACATATTGGATGCAGTCCGTTTTCATGGTCATCTAGAAGTAACCGGCTCTGAGTATTTTCTTTGCTAAGACAAAACCATTCATGTGTGGGCCACATGTCCCAGCATGTATCTCTTCAAGTAGTCTGGAGGCTTCCTTTGCATCGACACATCTTAATAATCCCAAGTCGGGAGTCCTTCTGTACAGGTTTCCTTTGCTGAGAAAGAAATTGTTGGACAATCTCCGGAGCGTGCGTTTCTGAGTGTGATTTGCAAGCTCTGGGTACTCTCCCTTTGACAAATATTCCTTGATGTCGTGGAACCATGGTCTCCCGTCTGCTTCTTCTTCAATGTGGGCACAATATGCCGGTTGGCTATGGATCTTTACTGGAATGGGATCAATGAAGTTTGTATCTAGATGTTGTATCATGGATGGTAGAGTGGCCAATGCATTGGCAAACTCATTCTGAATTCTGGGACATGCCGAAATTCTGTCTTTGTGAACCTTTTCCTCAATTCCTACACATGGTGCAGATATGGCAATATCTTGGAATTCTTGGTAGCCCATTCTCCTTGTACTTTGCGTATTAGCAGATCTGAGTCACCAATTACTAGCAACTCCTGGATATTCATGTCAATGTCCATATTGAGCCCTAAGATGCAGGCCTCATATTCTGCCATATTGTTGGTACGGGGAAATCTGAGTTTGGTAGATACCGGGTAGTGTTTCCCTGTTTCCGATATCAGGACAGCTCCAATGCCGACCCCTTTGAAATTGGATGCTCCGTCGAAGAACATTCTCCACCCATCATAGGATTCTGCAATGTCTTCCCCTATGAATGACACTTATTCATCGGGAAAATACGTTTTTTGGGGTTTGAATTCTCCTCCCACGGGGTTCTCGGCAAGATGATCTTCCAGTGCTTGCCCCTTGACCGCTTTCTGGGTCACATAGACAATGTCGAACTCACTCAGCAGGATTTGCCATTTGGCCAGTTTTCCAGTGGGCATGGGCTTCTGAAAGATATGTTTCAAGGGATCCATCCTTGATATGAGATACGTTGTGTAGGCACAAAAGTAATGCCTCATCTTCTAGGCTACCCAGGTTAGAGCACAGCAGGTACGTTCCAGTAGAGAATACCGTGCCTCATGTTGAGTGAACTTCTTACTCAAATAATAAATAGCCTGTTCCTTTCTTCCTGTCTCGTCGTGCTGCCCCAGAACACAGCCAAAAGATCCATCAAAGACCGCAAGGTAGAGTAGCAAGGGTCTACCTGGCTCTGGCGGGACCAAGACTAGTGATGTTGACAAGTATTCCTTGATTCTGTCAAAAGCTTTCTGACAATCATCGGTCCATTCGGTCGCAACATCTTTCTTCAGCATCTTGAAGATTGGTTCACAAATAATCGGGGACTGGGCTATGAATCGGCTGATGTAGTTAAGGCGTCCCAGGAAACTCATCACATATTTCTTGTTCTTTGGCGGTGGCAATTCTTGGATGGATTTGACCTTTGATGGATCCAGTTCTATTCCTCGGCGGCTGACGATGAACCCAAGCAATTTCCCAGCAGGAACTCCGAACGCACACTTTGCGGGGTTTATTTTCAAGTTGTACTTTTGCAGCCTGTCGAAGAATTTTCTCAAATCTGCTGTATGGTCAGTGGCTCCCTTGGAATTGATGATGATGTCATCCACATACACCTCAATTTCTTTATGTATCATATCATGGAAGATAGTGGTCATAGCTCTCATATAGGTGGCGCCAGCATTCTTTAGGCCGAACGACATCATCTTATAACAGTGAACTCCCCACGACGTAATGAAAGCTGTTTTCTCAGCGTCTTCCTCATCCATCCAAATCTGCTTGTAACCAGCAAAACAATCTATGAACGACTGAAGTTCATGCTTTGCACAATTATCAATCAAGATGTGTATGTTCGGGAGAGGAAAATCATCCTTCGGGCTGGCCCGTTTGAGATCCTGGTAGTCGACACAAACCCTGACCTTTCCATATTTCTTGGGTACTGGCATGATGTTGGCTAACCATGTCGGATATTCAACTACCCTGAGAACCTTGGTGTTGATTTGCTTGGTAACTTGCTCTTTGATTTTCAGACTCATATCAGGCTTGAATTTTCTGAGCTTCTGATTTACCGACGGGCACATTAGATCGGTTGGTAACTTGTGAGCCACAATGGATGTACTTAGACCAGTCATGTCATCTTACGACCATGCAAATATTTCTTCATACTCTTTCAAGAATTGTGTGTATTTCACTTTCATTGGTTCATCAAGACAGGAAATAGTAATGTTGTAAGATAAAATAATGTGAGAAAATGATAATAAATGAATACAGATTCGTTGAAACATAAAAGTGATTTTCAATGTCTTGGAACATTGGAGATTTTATTGGAAAATGCAAAAATGGAAATGCGAAAAAGGAAATCATTAGAAAAATGAAATAAACAATGCTTGTTCACCCTTGCTACCCCGGGACTCGTCGGGCCCTGGATGGTTTGACAATCCAATTCTTGAGGAATGATCCCTTACTCACATCTTGGATGGTAGGGCCTTCCTCTTCCTCCTCCTCAACAATAACACAACAGTCCATGTCACCATCTTCCAAGAATAAATCTTTCAAAGCTGCTAGATTTTCTTCTTCTTCTGACCCCCATATGATATCAGCTTGCCGAGAAGTCTGCTCCAAATGTGGTATAGATTGTTCCAATGGATAGTAGGGACCACGCCATGGTGGCGACCAGTCTTCGTACTCCTGCCAATTGTATTTGTATCCCAGCCCAAAAGTGGTGCCATGGTGCTTCAACTGTATTGGTTTGGAAATCCCCTGAAGATTCTTACCGAGTCCTCTTCCAGGCTCGTATCCACTACATTTCAGTATGCTTTCGATCTTACTGTCCCGCTATTTGTCTTTATCCACTACATTGACCCGTTCAATGTGGTGGTAAGTTTCTCCACCCAGCCTTCTTCTACCTTCAATCACCAGGATGGTGTGGCGACCACAGATAAGATTGCTTCCATCTCCATGGATGATCACTTCCTGGTGGTTCCATTCAAATTTTACCACCTGATGCAATGTTGACGCTACAACCCTAGCGGCATGTATCCATGGGCGTCCCAACAACAGATTATAGGATGCCGATATGTCTATCACCTGAAATTCAATTTCAAACCATGTAGGTCTCATCTGCAGACAAAAACTGATTTCGCCGATGGTAGACCTCTGAGAACCGTCAAAAGCCTTTACATTTATAGATCATTCTTTGATCTCGTGCAGTCCCTTGCCCAATTTCTTGAGTATTGTCAACGGACAGATGTTGAGGCTGGATCCCTCGTCGATCAGAATCCTGGTGATGAAGTAGTCCTCACATTGCACAATGATATGTAGTGCTTTGTTATGACTTAGCTCTTCAGGCGGCAGCTCGTCCTCGTGGAAAGTGATCTTGTGACTCTCCAGTACTTGACCTACCATATTGGCCATTTCTCCACTAGTTATGTTATTTGGCACATATGCTTCATTCAGCACTTTCATCAAAGCATTCCTATGTGTCTCTGAATTTTGCAGCAATGATAGAATGGATATCTAGGCTAGAGTTTTGTTCAGCTGATCGATGACTGAGTATTCTCGGGCCTGCACCTTCCTCCAAAGATCATCTGGGCCTGTCTCAATGACGAGTGGCCTGTTGGAAGCATTCTTGCTAGATTCTACCAAGTGTTCAGGTGTATAGACCCTGCCGGTCCTTGTTATCCCCTGTGCAGCACCAGTTTCCTCTATCTCAACTTTACCTTTCCTTCTTGCTTCAGCCATGTAATCCCAAGGTACAGCCTTGTCACTGAAAGGTGTCATGGTTGACACTGTCACTGTGATTGGTGCAGCTATTTTCACTTCAAATGGAATGGGTGCCTTAGCAGGCGGCATAAGTTCAACCTCGAACGGCAAATGTGTGTTTGCAGGTGGTGTCGTTTCAAAATTGAATGGGAGTGACGCAGTTACCTCGAAGTCTCCGGATGGCTGAATCTGGACTATGATGGGATTAAGAGTGATTGTTGGCTTCTTTGGGTCATCACCTTCTACAATTAACCCGATCGACCCCTCTGGGTCCCAATCTTCTTCTATCTCTATCATGTTGACACCCCTATGGTCCGGAAGCGGATTGTTGCAAACATTGGGAGCAGCTTCTTTTGCATGGATGACCTTGTTATCAATCATAGACTGGATCTTATCCTTTAATGAGCGACATCCATCAATTGTATGCCCCTTCATGCCGGAACGGTATGCACAGGTCTTGTTTGGATTGACCCATTGAGATGGACTTTCAGGGGTTATAGCAGGGATATGAGTGACATAACCAGCAGCTTTTAATCTTTCATATAGATGGTCGATAGGTTCAGCAATGGAAGTGTATTGTTTAGGAGGTCTGCGATCAAAGTTGGGTCGAGGTCTCGAGAAATTTTGGCGAGCAGGGGGTGATTCAAAGTGAGATGGCTGAGAGTTGTAGGTATGATAAACAGGAGCTGGTTGGGAATATCTAGGGGAAGTAGGCTGATATGTAGACGGTGGAGATGGTTGATATGTCGATGAAGGTGTTGATTGATAGGTGGGAGAGGGTGCTTGATAGGTGAGTAGGGAAGTTCGGTATAACACCGGGGATTTGAGTCCCTGTGCAACCATTTCTATTCCCGCATCTTTCTTCTCGGATATACCACCAGACTGCAAGGCTTTGTTGGTGGCATGTAGTGCCTCAAAGTTAGTGACCATTCCACTCTTGATACCTTCTTCAATTCTCTCACCCAGCTTGATGATGTCAGAGAATTTGTGGTTTTCAATCACCATTAACCTCTCATAATACTGCGGGTCTTGTGCCCGGACGAAGAATTTGTTCATTTGCTCTTCCTCTAGGGCGGGCCTGACCTTGGCTACTTCAGATCTCCAGCGAGAGACATACTAACGAAAAGTTTTGGCGGGCTTCTTTTTAAGGTTCTGGATGTAGAACACGTCTGGTGCATTCTCCGTATTGAACCTGAATCGGTCCATGAAGTCTGATGCCATACTTACCCAGTCGGACCACTTCTTAGGGTTTTGGCTGATGTACCAAAATAAAGCATCTCATGTGAGGCTCCTCATGAGCAATTTCAAGTGAATCTTCTCGTCTCTTCCTACTCCAACCAATTTATCACAATAGGTCCTCAGATGGACCCTGGGATGTCAAGACCCAAAATCCTAACTCAGGTCATGAGGGTGCCCAACAGCGGGGTCGGGCAAGCCAACACTCATTTTACTAAGGGTTATTTCTCGTTTGATTAAACATTTCAACATATACCAAGTTTTTAAAGCTTAAAACATACATATACAAGGATAATTATCCAGTTTTAATCAAAATCGGTCATAAGGAGACGTGAGCCAATACATATACAGACCCGTAATCCGTAATAACTACCACGTGTGTGCCAGGAACTAGTGTCACAAGTCCTACGGGCATACTAACATAATATACAAAAGATATAATATACAGTCCCACTGTCTGAAAGAAATAGATAGGAAATAAGCAAAAGAAACTCCATGGTGCTACCGGAGATCGCTAGGAGAAAGCAGCTCACCGTGAAGTCAGGTCCGTCTATAATCAGAATCAAGCTCCGGTTTGACAACCAGACACACCAGCCTTAGAACCTGTACAATAAGTACATAAGCGTAGCATGAGTACATAAATATATATGTACCCAGTGAGTATCCCGTCTAATCTCGAAGAAGTAGTGACGAGAGGTCGACTTGACACTCACTAAGGTCCAACAAACAAAATATGATGAAAAACGGTAGTCATGTAAAGGTAGTGTAGCAGCAAACATATAAGGCACTGAAATCCAAGTAAATGCTAGAAGTAAATAAACAATTACTACTTCATCTTCCCCCAAATACTTGTCAATTCAATATCCATGAATTCAATAACAATTTATCATGCGCATACGGGATAAGGACAACCGGCCTGAGCCATAAAATAATCATATTTGTGCACTGCCGAGGGTCGAACGGCCCGAACCATAAGTGCAACTTTGCCATAACGTACTCATATCTATGCACTGCCAAGGGTCGAACGACCCGACCATAAGTGCATCTTTGCCATAAAGTAATCATATCTATGCACTACCGAGGGTCGGACGGCCGGAACCATAAGTGCATCTTTCAATCCGCCGTGGCGTACAGCCCGCTCCCATGAGAGTGGGGAAAATCACACTCCACACGCGGAATATAAATTGCGAAGCGGTCACATGCACACACATTATTCCATTTTATATTACTTTTGAGTGAACAATTCCTTAAAATTTCTCAAATTCCATGATCTCAGGGAAATAAGCCGCATGTAACATTTAATTCATTAAGCATATAGTTCATTTCAAGGAAAACACAAGGCATGATGTGGGCCTAACTACCCGGACATAATAATAATAGCTGCTACGTACGAACTCTCGTCACGTTGCACATACGTAGCCTCCACAAATATCACATATAGCATTTAAAACACCTATAGGGACAATTCCCTCTTACGAGGTTAGAAAGGAGACTCACCTCGCGTCGCACCTACTCCCCGGGTCAAGAATGCGCCCGAAACTCCGAATTCGTCACCCAAAGGACTCAAAGCTAACCAAAAGTTACGTAAATATATCAAATTATACTCAAAGCATGGGATGCTCCTATTATTTAGTCAAATTCATCATTCTTGAAGAAATCCCAAAATCCAATCCCGGGCCCGCATGCTCGGATTTAAAAAATTCTCAAAGGAAACACTCACCCATAACCTAAGGATAATTAATATATGATTTTTGTATGATTTCATAGCCAATTCACGGGTAATTCTCTAAATTCTCGAAATCCCTGGGTTACTACCCAATTCCTTAATTTTTCACTAATTAGGTAGTTAAATTCAACTAGGAATTCATGAATTAACTAACTTTAGGGTAGAATTTACTTACCTTTCAGTGGCTGGGTCGTGGGGCTCTTTTCCAAGCTCTCAAAATCGTCTATGGTGGAAGAAATGGAGTGAAAATGCGATAATCCCGCATTTAAAGACCTTACTTCCTACAGGGGTTTCCGCACCTGCTACTCGACGACCGCACCTACGGTCTCGCACCTGCGGAAAATAGGACAAAGGCCTGGGCTCGCACTTGCGGCTCCGCATCTGCGAGAAGGGGCCCGCACCTGCAAAAACTGGGTAACTCACCTGGAGGTCGCACCTACGAGGCCGGGACCGCAGGAGCGGTCTCGCACCTGCGACTGGGCAACCGCACCTGCGATCACACCAGATCAGGTGCACCAGCAACTGCTTCAACTATTTTTTGGCCTCGTTTGGTGCCCAAGAGGCATCTGGGCCCACCCGAGCCCCCATCAAAATATACCAACAAGTCCCAAATCATAATACGGACTCGCTCGAGCCTTCGGAACACCCGCAACAATGCTAAAACTCAAAATCACACCTCAAAACCCCTAGAACCAAACTTAGGAACTTTAAGTTGTCTTGAATTCATTAACAATGCGCCGAACCGACCTATACTACTCGGAATGACACCAAATTTTGCAGGCAAGTCACAAATGACATAACGGAACTATTTACAGTCTCGGAATTCCGTTCGGACCTCGATAACACAAAAACACGTCCCAAAACCACAATATGAACTTAAGGAACACTTATTTCAATAGTGGGCACTGAAACGCTCCCGGGTCATCCGAAACCCATTCCGAACATATGACCAAGTCCAAAATCATCATAAGGAGCTGCCAGAACCGTGGAAACTCGATTCCGAGGTCATTTACCAAAAATGTTGACCAAAGTCAAACTTTGCCAAAAAGGCCAACCTTAAGGAACTAAGTGTTCTTTTACTGCCCTAAACACTTCCAAAACCCGGACCACCCGCCCCTGCAAGTCATAAATCACAATAAGCCGCTATGGGAAGTTTCATTTAGGGGAACGGAGTCCGATAATGCAAAATGACCGGTTGGGTCGTTACATTCTCCACCTCTTAAACAAGCGTTCGTCCTCGAATGGGTCTAGAATCATACCTGAAGTGCTGAATAAGTGCAGGTATATGCTCCGCATGTCCTCCTCGGACTCCTAGGTCGCTTCCTTGAATGGTTGGCCCCTCCACTGGATCTTCACTACAGAAACTCTCTTGGATCTCAACTGGCGATCATGTCTATCAATAATAGCAATTGGCTCCTCCTCGTAGCCCAACCTCTCATCCAACTGAATAGTGCTGAAATCAACCACGTGAGAGAAGTCGGCATGGTACCTCCGGAGCATGGATACATGAAAGACCGGATTAACCCCTGATAAACTGGGAGGTAAGGCTAGCTCATAGGGAACCTCCCCAACTCGCCTCAACACCTCGAAGGGACCTATAAACCTCGGGCTCAACTTGCCCTTCTTCCCAAACCTCATAATACCCTTCATCTGTGAAATCTTCAACAGAACCTTGTGTCCCTCCATAAATGATACATCACGCGCCCTCTGATCCACGTAACTCTTCTGTCTGGATTGTGCTGTGCAGAGCCTCTCCTGAATCAACTTCACCCTCTCCAAAGCATCCCTCACCAGGTCGGTGCCATATAACTTAGCCTCGCCAGGCTCAAACCACCCGATAGGGGAACGACATTGACGACCATACAAAGCCTCAAATGGAGCCATCTCGATGCTGGAATGATAACTATTATTGTAAGCAAACTCGGCCAAAGGCAAGAACTGGTCCCACTGACCTCCGAAGTCAATCACGCATTCCCTGAGCATGTCCTTCAATATCTGAATTGTACGCTCTGACTGGCCATCAGTCTGAGGGTGAAATGTTGTGCTGAGGTCTATCTGGGTGCCTAACCCACTGTTCAATGCTCTCCAGAAGTGTGAGGTGAACTGAGGACCTTGATCTGATATAATGGACACCAGCACACCCTGCAACCGGACTATCTCCCGAATGTAGATCTGGGCTAACCTCTCAGAAGTATATGTAGTAGCTACAGGAATGAAATGTGCCAATTTGGTCAATTTATCCACAATGACCCAAACCGTGTCAACCTTCCGCAAAGTCCGAGGCAACCCAACCACGAAGTCCATAGTGATGCGCTCCTATTTCCACTCAGGAATGGGCATCTGTTGAAGTAGGCCTCCTGGCCTTTGGTACTCATACTTCACCTTCTGGAAATTAATACCTAGTCACATACTCCACAATGTCCCTCTTTATCCGCCTCCACCAGTAATACTGCTTCAAATCACGATACATCATCGAGCACCAGGATGAACAGAATATCGAGAACTGTGTGCCTCCTCTAGAATCCTCTCCCTCAGGCCATCAATATTAGGAACACATAAACGGTCCTGAAGTCTCAAAACGCCATCCTTGCCAATAGTATCCTCCTTGGAACCACCCTGTATGACTGTCTCCCGAAGCTCACCTAAGCACGGATCATCGAACTGTCGGGCCTTAATCTCCCCTACTAACGAATACTGAGAAACCACATGTGCTAAAACTCGACGAGGCTCTAAAAGGTCTAATCTAACCAGGTGACGAGCCAAGGACTGAATGTCCAAGGCTAGAGGTCTCTCCTCTGCTGCAATATAAACCAAACTACCCATACTCTCTGCCTTCCTGCTCAAGGCATCTGCTACCACATTTGCCTTGCCCAGATGATAAAGAATGGTGATATCATAATCCTTCAACAACTCAAGCCACCTGCGCTGCCTCAAATTAAGGTCCCTCTGCTTAAACAAGTGCTGCAAGCTGCGGTGGTCTGTATAAACCTCACAGGACACCCCATACAAGTAGTGCCTCCAAATCTTAAGAGCATGAACAATCGCCGCCAACTCTAAATCGTGCACAGAGTAATTCTTCTCATGAACCTTCCGCTAGAGCGAAACATAAGCAATAACTCTCCCTTCCTGCATCAACACACATCCCAAACCAACGCGCGAAGCTTCGCAATACACTGTATACATCCCCGAACCGGAAGGCAGTACCAGAACTGGTGTTGAGGTCAATGCTGCCTTGAGCTTTTGAAAGCTCACCTCACACTCGTTGGACCATTGAAACGGGGCATTCTTCTGAGTCAATCTAGTCAATGGAGCTGCAATAGAGGAGAACCCCTCCACAAATCGCCGATAATAGCCTGGTAGGCCCAAAAAGCTCCTGATTTCTGTAGCTGAAGTAGGACGCTGCCAACTCTGAACTGCTTCAATATTCTAAGGATCAACCTTGATACCCTCTCCGGATACCACATGCCCCAAAAATGCCATGGAGTCCAACCAGAACTCACACTTGGAGAACTTAGCATATAACTTCTGTTCCCGCAAAGTCTGGAGCACAACTCTCAAATGTTGCTCGTGCTCCCCCAGGCTACGTGAGTAAATCAAGATGTCATCAATAAAGACAATGAAAAAGGAATCAATATACGTCCTGAACACCCTATTCATCAAGTCCTTGAATGTTGTTGGGGCATTAGTCAGGCCAAAGGACATCACCAAGAACTCATAGTAGCCATATCTCGTACGGAAAGCAGTCTTCGTAACATCTGAGGCCCGAATCTTCAACTGATGATATCCCGATCTCAAATCAATCTTAGAAAACAACCTATCACCCTGCAACTGGTCAAACAAATCATCGATGCACGGCAAAGGATAATTGTTCTTAATGGTGACCATGTTCAACTGGCGGTAATAAATACACATCCACATGAACCCATCCTTTTTATTCACGAATAGAGCTGGAGCACCCCACGGTGATACACTCGGTCTGATGAACCCCTTAGCCAACATCTCCTCAAGCTGATTCTTCAACTCCTTCAACTCTTTCGGAGCCATACGGTACAGAGGAATAGAGATAGGCTGGGTTCCTGGAGCTAAATCAATGCAGAAATCAATATCACGATCCGGAGGCATGCCCGGAAGGTCTGAAGGAAATACGTCAGCAAACTCTCAAACAACTAGCACTGAATCAATCATCGGAGACTCGGCGGTGGTGTCCCGCACATAAGCAAGATAGGCCAGACAACTATTCTCGGCCATATGTCGAGCCTTCATGAACGAAATAACCCGACTGCCTGCACTAACTGAGGAACCTCTCCACTCCAGCCTAGGCGACTCGAGCATGGCTAAAGTAACTGTATTGGCATGGAAATCTAGCACGGCATGATAAGGAGATAGCCAATCCATGCCTAGAATAACCTCAAAATCAACCATGTCGAGCAATAAAAGATCCGCTCTGGTCTCGAACCCACAGAAGGTGATCACACAAGACCGATAGATCCGGTCTACCACCATAGAATCACCCACAGGAGTGGACACATATATAGGACAACCCAAAGACTCGCGAGGAGCATCCAGAAAATGAGCAAATAATGCTGAAACATATGAATATGTGGACCCTAGATCAAATAATACTGAAGCCTCTCAACCACATACTGAGATAATACCTGTGATCACGGCGTCTGAGGCCACTACATCTGATCTGGCCAGAATGGCATAGAATCTAGCTAGAGTACCGGAAGACTGAGCTCCACCAAAGTGAACAGGAGCTGCCTGACCTCCCCTAACTGGCCTCCACCTCTAGGACGACCCCTACCGACCTGTCCTCCACCTCTAGGTGGCTGAACTGCTGGTGCTGGACCCATCAGCTGATAACCCTGTTGTATGGCCTTGCGCCGAAACCTGGGACAATGCCTCCTCATATGATCTGGCTCCCCACACTCGTAACAACCTCCAGGTACCATAGTCGGCTGCCCCGAAGAAGAACCCTGAATGGCCGGAGGGCGATGTGAGCCCTTTGGCATAGCACTGAAGTAGGGGTCGGAGGATCTCAGATGACTGGGATAACCACTGGGTGAACTCTGAATGGCTGAAGGATGGTAGGAACGCTCTGGCATGGCGCTAAAATGAGGCCTCACTGGAACACCTCGGGGAGGTGGTGGATGTGCTGAATATGAAGGCCTGCTGGGCTGACTACTGCTAAACTGACCTCTGCCCCTAGCTGGGGCACCTCTGAAGTCTTCGGAGAATCTAGCCCTCTTGTCCTGCTGCCCCTACTCCCTGCTACTCGACCGATACCCCTCAATTCTGCGAGCAATCTCTACCACGAGCTGATAAGGAGTACCCATCTCCACCTCTCGGGCCATGGTGTCCCTAATACCTGGATGCAACCCAACCACAAATCTCCGCACCCTCTCTGCATAAGTAGGTAGAATCATGAGTGCATGGCGAGACAACTCTAAAAATCTAGCCTCATAATCTGTCACTGACATCTGTCCCTGTTCTAGCCGCTCAAACTGATACCGCAGCTCTTCCCTCTCAGAGGGTGGGATATATCTATCCAGAAACATCTGCGTGAACTGCTCCCAAGTGACAGGAGGAGAATCTGCTGGCCTGCTGAGAATATAGGATTACCACCACCTACGAGCTCTGCCCTCCAACTGGAAGGTATTGAAATCCACTCCATGGGACTCTAGTATCCTCATGTTATGCAGTCTGTCCCTGCACCTATCCACAAATCTTGGGCATCCTCACCTCGCTCACCCTCGAAGACTGGAGGGTGCAATCGAGTCCATCTATCCAATAAATTCTGCGGATTGCCGTCCGCAGCTGGTCTGGGCTCAGGTGCTGCTACAATAGGCTGGACCCCACCCACAGGCAGTGTACCCGGGGTATGATGTAATGTTGTTGTCTGGCCTGCAGCCTGGGCAGTAGGGGTCTGGATCCCCCACCCGCCTGAGAAGCGGCAGGATCTGCTGGAAATAAACCAGCCTGGGACATAGTGTCCATAAATCTCATCATACGGCCCATGACCTCCTGGAAGCCTGGCGCCATCATGAAATCTACTGGAGCAGGATCTGCTGGGGGCACCTCGTCCTGCTCCTCTATGATAGGGTCCTCTGGTGGTGGTGCAATCGGAATAGCTCTGGGACGCCCTCGTCCCCTACCTTGGGTTGGCGCCCTCCCCCGGCCTCTGCCATGGCCTCGGACAACGGGAGTAGCGGCCCTTCCCGGGTCTGGAACATCAGATGCACGCGTCCTCACCATATTTGAGAGAATAGAAGAATGAGATTTAGTAAACCATCGACTGCACGATAGAATAAGAATAAAGAGAGGTTTCCTAACACCCTATAGCCTCCTGAAGATAAGTACAGACGTCTACGTATCGATCCGCAAAACTCTACTGGGTTTTCCCGTGACTCGTGAGACTTACGTGAACCTATTACTCTATTACAATGTTTTCATGACCCAAAATCCTAACTCGGGTCATGAGGGTGCCCAAAAGCGGGGTTGGGCAAGCCAACACTCATTTTACTAAGGGTTCTTTCTCATTTGATTAAACATTTCAAAATATACCAAGTTTTTAAAGCTTAAAACATACATCAACAAGGATAATTAGCCAGTTTTAATCAAAAGAGGTCATGAGGAGGCGTGAGCCAATATATATACAGACCCGTAATCCATAATAACTACCACGTGTGTGTCAGGAACTAGTGTCACAAGTCCTACGGGCATACTAACAGAATATATAAAAGATATAATATATAGTCCCACTATCTGAAAGAAATAGATGGGAAATAAGCAAAAGAAACTCCATGGTGCTGCCGGAGATCGCCAGGAGAAAGCAGCTCACCGTGAAGCTAGGTCCGTCTATAATTAGAATCAAGCTCCGGTCTGACAACCAGACGCACCAACCTCAGAACTTGTACAATTAAGCACAGAACCGTAGCATGAGTACATAAATATATATGTACCTAGTGAGTATCCCATCTAATCTCGAAGAAGTAGTGACGAGAGGTCGACTTGACACTCACTAAGGTCCAACAATATAATTTAACAGAATATGATGAAAAACGATAGGCATGTAAAGGTAGTGTAGCAGCAAATATATAAGACACTGAAATCCAAGTAAATGCTAGAAGTAAATAAACAATTACTACTTCATCTTCCCCCAAATGTCTTTCAATTCAATATCCATGAATTCAGTAACAATTTATCATGCGCATACGGGATAAGGACAACCAACCTGAGCCATAAAATAATCATATTTGTGCACTGCCGAGGGTCAAATGGCCCGAACCATAAGTGCAACTTTTCCATAAAGTACTCATATCTATGCACTGTCGAGGGTCGAACGACCCGAACCATAAGTGCATCTTTTCCATAAAGTAATCATATTTATGCACTGCCGAGGGTCGAACGAACCGAACCATAAGTGCATCTTTCAATCCGTCGTGGCGTACGGCCCGCTCCCATGAGAGTGGGGGAAATCACACTCCACTCGCAGAATGTAAATTGCGAAGCGGTCACATGCACACACATTATTCCTTTTAAAATTACTTTTCAAAGAACAATTCCTTAAAATTTCTAAAATTCCATGATCTCAGGGAAATAAGCCGCACGTAACATTTAATTCATAAAGCATATAGTTCATTTCAAGGAAAACACAAGGCATGATGTGGGCCTAACTACCCGGACATAATAATAATAGCCGCTAAGTACGGACTCTCGTCATATTGCACATACGTAGCCCCCACAAATATCACATATAGCATTTAAAACACCTACAGGGACAATTCCCTCTTACGAGGTTAGAAAGGAGACTCACCTCGCGTCGCACCTACTCCTCGGGTCAAGAATGCGCCCGAAACTCCGAACTCGTCACCCAAAGGACTCGAAGCTAACCAAACGTTATGTAAATATATCAAATTATACTCAAATCATGGAATTCTCCTATTATTTAGTCAAATTCATCATTTTTGAAGAAATCTCAAAATCCAACCCCAGGCCTGCATGCTCGGATTCAAAAAATTCTCGAAGGAAACACTCACCCATAACCTAAGGATAATTAATATATGATTTTTGTATGATTTCATATCCAATTCACGGGTAATTCTCTAAATTCTCGAAATCCCTAGGTTACTACCCAATTCCTTAATTTTTCACTAATTAGGTATTTAAATTCAACTAGGAACTCATGCATTAACTAACTTTAGGGTAGAATTTACTTACCTTTCAGTGGCTGGGTCGTGGGGCTCTTTTCCAAGCTCTCAAAATCGTCTATGGTGGAAGAAATGGAGTGAAAATGGGATAATCTCGCATTTAAAGACCTTACTGCCTACAGGGGTTTCCGCACCTGCGGTCTCGCACCTGAAAAAACGGGACAAGGGTCTGGGCTCGCACCTATGAGAAGGGGCCCGCACCTGCGAGAACTGGGCAACCCACCTGGGGGTCGCACTTGCGAGGCCGGGATCGTAGGAGCGGTCTCGCACCTGCGACTGGGCAACCGCACCTGCGGTCACACTAGATCAGGTGCACCAGTAACTGCTTCAGCTGGTTTTTGGCCTCGTTTGGTGCCCGAGAGGCACCTGGGCCCACTCGACCCCTCGTACAAATATACCAACAAGTCCCAAATCATAATACAGACTCGCTCGAGCCTTCGTAACACCCGCAACAACGCTAAAACTCAAAATTACACCTCAAAACCCCTAGAACCAAACTTAGGAACTTTAAGTTTTCTTGAATTCGCTAACAATGCGCCGAACCGACCTATACTACTCGGAATGACACCAAATTTTGCAGGCAAGTCATAAATGACATAACAGAACTATTCCCGATCTCAGAATTCTGTTCGGACCTCGATAACAGAAAAACACGTTCCAAACCACAATATGAACTTAAGGAACTCTTATTTCAATATTGGGCGCCGAAACGCTCCCGGGTCATCCGAAACCCATTCCGAACATATGCCCAAGTCTAAAATCATCATACGGAGCTACCGGAATCGTCGAAACTAGATTCCAGGTTTGGTTACTAAAAATATTGACCAAAGTCAAACTTGGCCAAAAAGGCCAACCTTAAGGAACTAAGTTTTCCTTTACTACCGTAAACACTTCCAAAACTCGGACCACCCGCCCCCCGCAAGTCATAAATCACAATAAGATGCTATGGGAAGTTTCATTTAGGAAAACGGGTTCGATAATGCAAAACGACCGGTCGGGTCGTTACATGGGATCACCTGTACCATCAAACATTTCGAACTTAGGAGGTTTGTAACCCTCCGATAGTTCAACATCAGGCTGTATGCAGAGATCTTCGTAGTTCAAACCTTCGACTCCCTTGCTTCCTTCAACGCCCTGAACTAGACTAGTCAGCTTCTTTAGTTCCTCGGCTTAATTCTTAATGAGCATATCCTTCTCACTGGATTCAGGTGTGTAAGCAATGTGTTGGGTGGAGCGAGGAAGAGTCTCCACGTATATGGGGTTGTTTTGATGACCTGGTGTTTGAGCATAGAGGTGGTCACTTGTGGAGTCTTGTGGTTTAGGGATAATTAGTGGGGTATTTATTGGAGCGTGAAAAGGTTGTGCTGGTGCTGTGGTGGGATAATTTGTTTTTTCGGTGGAGTCGTATGATGATGAGTTGTGGGAGGGTTCTATTTTTTTGGGGTGTTCTGAGGAGGTATGGGATTTTGAATGACATCTGGGACACTGAGCGAGAAGGATAAATTTGTCAAGTTCCGGACATGCTCAAGCTCCCCTTGGAGTTTCAACAACCTTTTCTCGAGTTGTGACATAGCATCATTCTGAACCTGAGTACCTTGATTGTCAAGAGCTTCTATTCGTTCCACTGGCGTTGTGTTTTCCTGTCCGGATTTGCCCAAATCTTTCATTTTGCCTTTGCCTTTGCCTTTAAGTGGACTAAGAGGAGGAGGAGGTGGAGGGCCCTAGGATCTTGTGTAATATGATGATGATGCCAAAATGCACGAACCGACCTTTGGGGAGGGGAATAATCAAAAGAGAAACAAAACAAAAATAAAAGGTAGCCAAGTCAGTGAGGATCATGAGAAAATTTTGCAGTATTTAAACACATAGTGCAGGAATAAAAGTGTGTCCTAATTTGGGAGCCTCGTTGTGCCAGAGGTAGGCCTAGAAACAAGTTGATTTTGGAGAACTTAGATGCAAAAATGCTTCATTTCATTAATGTAAAATGGACGAGTCCAAAACAACACTAAAATAATGTGCAGGAAATAAAGTCACTAATGGAACTTGGCCTTATTACATTGGTAAAAGCAATGAAAAGGAAACCTAGACTACCTAGTCCCCGAAGGACCTTCCCCAAGCTTGGTCTTCTTGGTTCTGTCAATCAGGTTCCCCAGGTCTTGCATGCCCAATAGCAGGTATACCCTTGCTAGATGCCCTCCTTCGTTTCCCTCAGCATTCTGGCAGTCGGTGACCCTTTTTCTTGTCTTTGCTTCTAACTCCATCAGACCCTGCTCCAAATATTCCAACCTTTCACTAGATTTGATGGCCCTCTCCTTCCACTCATCGATCAGCTCCATATTAGTCTTGTGTTGCTCCAGATGCTCGGCTTCGGACTCATGAAGCCTTTTGCGCAGATTATTGTATTTCACCTGAGCCTCAGCCGCTTCGTCTATAACCCTGTTTCTGTTGATGCCTGGCTCAACTATCCATGCTATACTATATTCCAACCATGATAGGTAAAAGCGTACATGCCCTACGTGGTATCTGTCGGGCTCGATGGTGTCCTTTTCTACGATAACCTTGAGATGCCACAGATGCTGAGCTTCACATTTGTACGGGATATTGTCGTCCTAAAAATTTGCCCTGTAATGACTCATTTTGGAGACTCGCGGTATAACTTGCTTTCTACTTGCCTGTCTCATGACCCTGATAGGAACATAGGGATATATGCCCCTTAAACCAATCAACACCAGGTGCGGAGCGTCCCTCGATCTGATGATGAATTCACTGGTAGGGAACCATTCAAACATCCATTGAATCTGGTCCTCAGTCAAATTATCAAAAAACTGAGCCCATTCTATAGCGTTTTCCGGTTGAGCAAACCTATCAGGGATGTAGGTCATCCTCTTAGGGTGGTGGAAGGCTATATTATCATTCCACGCCCTTTGTGGAAATTCCTGACGATATTGGCCTCTCTGGAGATGCTCCAATAACCGAACTTGTAGTAGCAGATTGCAACCCTCAAAGTGTTTGGCCCCCTTCTGGAAGTGGTCTAAGGCTCGGTATATGTCTGCTATGATCATAGGGACAATGGTATATATTTGCCGTTCGATCCCTTCCATTAAGGTTTCGGCTACCATAGCCAGTCTAGAGTGAATCCGGTCTCCTTTGCTTGGAAAAAACTTCAGACCCAGGAAGCAAACAACAAACACAAAACTTCTGCGGTGAATGTGACCCAAGGAAGTAACAGAGAACTCGTCGTGGAAGATATGATAGGATTTGCTATGTCCGTATCGTTCATAAAGATAGTCAAAAGGTATGTAGGAATCTGTCAGTTACTCTAGACCATCGTTCTTCTTTAAACCCATAATTTTCAGGAACCCCCTAGCGTCACGATTCTCCGGCACCAACAATCCTGGAGTGTCCCAAGGTAATCCTGCAAATCCCCCTATCTCCTCCAAGAGGAGGGGTCATTTCTAGGTTGCCAAAATGGAACACAGACCTTTCTCTATCCCAGAACATAGTGGCTGCTTCGATCAACATGTTGTTTTGTTGAATATCCAGTAAAGAGGGCAAGTTCCCGAGGACCCTCTTCACATGGTCTTTTTCACTAGGCGAGAGGTATTCCCACCAATCCAGCAATAATGGTGGTATTCTTTGGACCATGCCAAACCTGGGGACTTCATGCCTCATTTTCTGCAAAATAGATAGGTTAGCCCTTACCCCCGCCAGACTCGACTATTTATACACTTATAATTAGCATGCATGTATTTAGTTCTCCAAATAAATGCACAGAACGTGACTGCGTCCGTTGGGATTATGAAAAACCCGGTGGACTTTTGGATAAGGCTGTCTTAAAGGGCTATCCTGCGGACGACATGTTAACCCGGCTAGGTTTGACCATGATGCATGTACAATATAACAGAGTAAGGCTTCTATGGGGTTTTAGACCGGTACCCTCAAGCGGACAACTTGAGGGGGAAGGCACGGAACCGTCGACTGCACCATTGATCGACTCGTTTTACTGCAAATAAGCCTTTCCGAATTTAGAGGTGATATAAAATGGAACGGCGCAAACACTCATTAAGCGTTGCTATAGGATTTGTATAGGCACGAGTGGAATATGATGTTGAGCATGATTTATGCAACAATAAATGAGAAATACAAGCATGTTGTCATGTATTTGCACGTTATAAAAGTGGTAAATACAACACTTATAATTGAAAGGCAGTTACAAAGGAAAACAAAAATGAAACATATCAGTTTTGATTCTGAAAGGAATAAATACTTGAAAGAGATAAACAATTAATGGCACATAAAGGGGGAAAGGCAAATGTCGCAAGAATTAACAAAGTAAAGCAAGTTCATAAAGCAGTTTGAAATGGTAAAAGCCTAGATAATTCCCCAGCAGAGTCGCCATGCTGTCGCGCCCCCCTCTTTCCTCCCTTTTTCGGATCGGTCAGGGTATTCGACATTATTGGGACAACGCGTTTCCTTTTGGGAAAGGGATAAGGAATTGAAGAGTCGCCACCTAATGATTTTAAGGTGCGTTAGGGCACCTATTAAGGGTCACAATAACACTAATTGAATAACCAGAGATTGGGTAAGGGCTTGAAATTACTCCGAGGGGAAGGCGTTAGGCACCCCTCGAAGTCCACAACTGTGGTTCCCGGCCAAACAAGCTTTGTGAATTTAGACAAGTAGAAAATATAAATTAAAGTTTAAATAAGTAAAAGATTTTGAAAAGATTCGCAGTCTAACCACACAGATGTGCTAAAGTTTTTAAAAGGTTTAAGGTCTAAAATACATATGCGAGGTTTGAAAGAGTTATGATCTAAACACACATATGTAAAGGATAGGGGGTCCTAGGTTGTTTATCCTATAGGATCACATCAGTAAAATGCCCGGTAATCACTCCTCAGAAGAGGGGCTACACGTTGCATTAGAGCACCGGCCATCATATCTACCGTTTCCCACCCCTTAGCGGTTATTAAAGCGAGTGTTGTTTAACGATCCCTATGCGTGTTGTTACCCATCCCTACTTAATGGCCCTGGAGGAATTTAGGACCTCTACCTATAGGCAGTTCTAGACAGACCCCTAAGGTTGAAAGGAGAAAACACTAGGCGACAATCAAGAACAGATAGGACTTGAACAGATAAAACAGGAAAGAAGAAATTAAGAGGCTCAAGTTTACCTCCACAAATATTGCATGTAAACAGCGCGTCTCAAACACAAACAAGGGCAGTATTATTAAGCAGGATCCTAAAACATGATGTCTAAGTGAATATTAAAACACAGAAGATATGCAGTTTCAATTTTATAAACCCAGAAGCAGGACCTAATCAGTTTGCCTACTGGTTTTGAAACCTGTTAACCATTAGGCAGTAAACATAAAGCAACAGTCTTTCAGTTTTACAGAAGTTGGTTACCTAAGGCTTTCCTAGGCGTAGGGGAATGCACAATAGTTACCAGAATTATTTAAAACAGTTTAGAGGTTGTTTTACCTAAAGCATATTGTTCTAGGTAATATGATTATGCAGAAATTATTACTAGTTTTATTAAGAGCAAGACAATTACATATGACACTGTTTTATATCCCTTTTCATGCATCAGTAGCTTAGCTAGGTGTGACTTAGTGAGGTCCTAAAACATGGTATCTAATGTGCATATAAAGATGCAGAATGCTTTATATGCAGAGTTCCTAAAGCAGGATTTCTAAATGCATAGCATGATCTCAGAACATGCAGAGCAAGATGCACAAAAAAAGATTACAACATTGTTAAGCATGACTTCAAAAATGTGAAGGAACAACAGTTCGTGTTAGTGCTATTATTTATCCCTGAAGCATGGTTTCTAAGTGATAAAATAATGTGATGCTGAAACAGTATACATGAAACTTAAGAGCATGATATCTAATGTATTATATGCTTTGCATGTATTGGTCCTAAGCATGGATTCTAATGCGCACATAGAAAGATTAACCTAAGGCATGGTTTCTACCTCATCGACAACAGACATGGTTACCCTCCCCTTTTCACTATCAATCCCCAGTATTCGTTTACAACAAATATTACAAACCAACGTGAATGAATTACATAAGTAGATAAGGAAAAATAAGAAGTTACACTATAGGGAGCCTGAAAAACAGGCCTAGATTCCCAGAACCTCAAGTGCCCAAATGTTCATAGCCTTTCTCATATCCGGGTGTGTCAGAGTTCCCTAAAGACCTTAAGGGATCCCGGGCAGTGCTCACACCCAGATTTCATAACTATAATTGAGTAAGTGCAGTGTGGGAGGGCCAGCCCCAGCGCATCAGAGTTTAGAGGGATCTCACAGGAATCCCAAGGCAGTCATACACTGGAGGGGGTAGAGCCTAAGGACCTAAGAGTAGAGTGAGAGTGCTTGACATAGTTTTGAAAAGGTTTTAATAGGAAAGACAGTGTTTGAAAAAGACTTAGTTGAAACAGTTTTATGTAATAGGAGAATTGTTTAATAAAAATTTTTTTTGACAAGACTAGGAAAATTAACAAACAGTAGACTAATCGCAGCACAAACAGATTCAGCACATTCAAATCACAGTCCTTCATACAGGGGTGATGGGAATTGGGGACACATAGAGCACATAGTATACGGGAGCATAAAAGTTCTTGTATGGGGTTTATGGGGACTAGGGATAGCTAATGGTATCAACACAACATGAATTTTAGAATCAACACAGAATCAGACAACTTAGGATACAAATTTCTTTGCAAAGAAAGGTTCATACTAGAAACCAGGTATAACATAGAGAAGAGTCACACTGGGACATACTACAAGGGGGTGACATATTCATAAGCATACTGATCCTAAGGGGGAGTGGGACATAATATAATATACTGGATGAACAATTATGTAGACATGTCAATTACATGTTGAACAACAAAACCATAGATAGAAACAGATTAGAAACATGATAAACTGAAGCAGTAAAAGAAACATGTTGGTTTTGGGACTTGAATTGAAATCAGAACATACCAGTAAAGAGATAGTAAACACAAAGTGAAGAATAGGAGAGCACAATAATTAGCCTTGGCTTGCAGCCGGCTAATTTAGGACAGTAGTAAGTAAGTAACAAAGAAAGAAAGAGAGCAGAAAAGCTTTGAGTATGAGAGAGAGTTTTTGAACTAATGTGTTCGTGTGTGTTGAGTTTTTGTGTCAGTGTGTATATATAGTAGTTTGAAACTAGGATAAATAAGGTAAGAAACACAATTAGGCAGTAAGTTATGGAGCTCAAAACCAATTAGAGCAACAATCAGTCCAACTACTCCCATAATTAAGGGAGTCATTTCAAACGGTAAAAGACAGGAAACAAGTAAGGAAAGGGATTATGTATGACTGGAGCATAAATAAGGTAACAATTTCAACGTTTATGCTCCTACCTATTATCTGGATATACCAAGAAAGATGTACGGTCTAATGAGGCGACTATTAAATATTTACTCATGGGTGGGGCAAGCTCTTCTATTCACCGAACATCATTAGGTCCCGAATTCTGCGAAGCACCGGATCTAGATCAAGATCTCCATTACGTCGTACGATATATCGATCGATCCGGAGAACTTACTTTCAGTTTAAGTCATCCATTCTGCTCCTATCTAAAGTGATGCTAAGCTGCTTCACGGAAATGGCTTTTGCTTTCTTTTCCTCTGGCTACTAAGATGTTTCAGTTCGCCAGGTTGTCTCTTGCCTGCCATGGATTCAGCAGTTGTTCGAAAGGTTGCCCTATTCGGGAATCTCCGGATCTATGCTTATTTTCAACTCCCCGAAACATTTCGTGGGTAAGGTGCAGAGCTACACTCTAAAGATAGATTCACTAGATTCTGACCTTCCCGCTGCTCTGTATAGTCCTATTGGAGGGAAATACAATACTCTAACGATTCCTGCCTTGGTTGATCCCCCTTCCCGGGCAGGGAAGAGAACGAAAATGGACCGCAGATGGATCAGTGCCAAAATTAGGCTAAGTACATAGGATTCTAATTAAGGAAATAACATAAGAATTAATTTGACAGCATAGTCGACCATAAAATAAGGCAGGAAATAAATTAAGGTCGGAAAATCAGCAGGGAAATCGTCATAAGAGATTAGTAAAAAGTATCAATTACAGGAAGTTAGGGATTCAAATAGGAATAGTACTGATTAAGGGGAATCAACACAGACTGAATGGAATAAACACATGATAAGCAAGGAAAAAGGCAAGAATCAGAAACCCTAACAAGCATGGTAAAGTAAAAATCTCAGGGAGTTGGGGATTCAAAACTGGAATATAGTACTGATGAACACAAACTTCTGAGAGTAAGCGAGGTAAGCACATAACAGGCATGAATAGGCAGAATCAGAAACCCTAGTAAGTCAAATAGGGTGAAAATCACAAAATACTCAGATTAATCGAAGCAGATTCATGAGAGTCAAACATGCAAAAAAGTTGAAAGAACGAACAGTAAAGATGAACTCAGAACCCAAAGATTAACCCAAAAAACTTAGGGTTTTCAACATAATAAATCAGATAAAGGAAAAACTTAAACAAATCATTTAAACATAGTGAAAATCACAGAATAACACTGAAATCAGAAGAGGAATCATTTTTGAAAAGGGGTTAAGAAACCGTAGTTTGAAGATGAAGAGATTCTTTAGAAAATCGGAAAACTCTTTAAGAAAACAGTAAAGATAACTCGATTAGACTCAGATCTTTTACAGATCTAAGGAGTCAAGAGCTAGAGATAGGATTTCGGAGAGAGACAACCCAGAGACGAGAAGAGACCGGCTTAGAAACCATAGGTCTAGTAAGGAAATAGAGCGATCTTACTCAGAAGGCCATGATAGCCTGAGAATGGTGAGAACGGACCCGGGGGGGGGGGTGAATGAACAACCAACTGGTCCCTTGAGGACCTCAGGGATGCAAGAATCAGGCCATGGAGAGGAGCCATAGAGGCTAGGGATGGTGGTGAGACCACCATAATTACCGGCGAACCAGAAAATGGCGAGGGGCTTAGGATTTGGGCAGAGGGGATTTGAGAGAGAAGGGGATGACAACGGAGAGCAGATGAGAGAAATGAGAGGGAATGAGGGTTTATGAGGGGGTCATTTGGTTTAATTAAGGTAAGGGATATCTGGACCGTTGATCTGAATGATCAACGGTCAGGATTGAAATGGGGTATTGAGTTGGGTATATCAGATTGGGCTCAAGGGTATTTGGGCTTGGGGTCTGTTGGGGTTAATTTAATAAGGTTTGGGCTAGTTTAATTAGGCTAGAATCGAAATAAAAGTGGCTCTTTGTTAAATACCCATCTTGAATTAATTAAAATAATTTACAAAATAGCTAATAATTATAAAAACTGAATTTCACGCATAGAAAATAGTTTGAAATGATTATTTAGTATTTAAAAGTACAAATGACTAATTTCTGGTAGAAAATAGTGCAAAATTATATGCTTGGGCTATAATTGCAAAGTTATTGCAATTATAGCCAAAAGATGCCAATTTGGCTAATTATGAAATAATTGGGTCTAATTAGGACCATAATCAATAAATTAAATAAAGAAATGATTTTGAAATCATTTGTGATGCAATTTTATAATTATTTATTGAAAATAAATACTGGACAAATTTATAAAAATGTAGGAAAATAATGGAAAAATACCAATTGCTATTAATGCACGATTTTGAAGCTATATATGCAAATTTAAAATATTTTGAGGAAAAACTGGGTATCAACAGCTGCAACAGGTGAAATAAGGATGATATGTTGAGGAGGAATAAGGGTGAATTGCTATTATACGACGGGATCGGGTTGCACGCTACAACATGTGTAATAAGGGTGGAATGTGGTGAAATAAGGGTGAATCGTGATTGTGTTTATTATGATATAGTGGGATCGAGTTGCGTGCCACAACATTTTATTTATATTTTGTTATTTATGTTATTGAGAAGAAATAAGGGTGGATTTTGTTATATACGGTGGGATCGGGTTGTGCGCCGCACAATTTATGTGTTTACGTGTTTTCTTCGATGGTGTAAGTTATTCGGTAGTTTTGCATTTCACTTAAGGATTGGTTATAGCTGAATACTATTGAGACACGTTGAGTTCGATACCTATTCCCTGCAAGTTACTGCTTTTACATTATTCTACTTTCTGTTTTGCCTTATTATTCACTGTACGCATCTTATATTGTTAGTGTCCCACCGTAGTCTCGTCACTCCTTCATTGATGTTAGGATCGGCACTTACCAGTACATGGGGTCAGTTGTACTGATACTGCACTCTACACTTCTTGTGCAGATTACGGAGCAGGTAGTGGCTTATTGAGAGGTTGGCTACAGGTTATACAGCTCGGAGACCTAAGGTAATCCTGCTGGTGTCCGCAGGCCCTGGCGTCCCCTTCTACACTTCTATACTTACTGTTTTTCTTTATTTTCCAAACAATTCTAATTTCTTTCAGACAAATGTTTGTATTAAAATCATAGTGTGTTCGTGAATTGTGACTCCAGATTCTGGGTAGAAGTAATATGTAATTAAAGTCGATATCTATATAGTTCTGTGTTTATTTCGCTTCATTTTGCTTGCTTATTGATAATCACTAAAAGTGGAAAGAATTGGCTAAATAACCTCTAACGTTGGCTTTCCTGGAAAGTGTGATGTTAGACGCTATCAAGGTTTTGACGGTAGGAATTTTGGATCATGACAAGTTGGTATTAGAGCACTAGGTTGCCTAGGTCTCACAATTCACGGACAAGCTTGGTGGAGTCTGGTTGATCAGTACGGAGACGTTTGTACTTATCTCCCATGGGCTATAAAGTTAGGAACAAATTTCACTTTTATTCAACTCTGTCGTGCGATTTTGTTTTCTCAATACTGATTGAACTCTCCTACTCTTATTCTCTCGCAGATGGCGAGAATGCGTACCGCTTATTCAACTGAGCAGCAGCCAGAGCCTCCAGCAGTAGCTCTTACGAGGGGCATAGGTCGAGGCCGAGACCGAGGCAGGGCTCAGCCAAGGGCCCGAGCAGTAGCCCCCACTATGGAGCCTCAGGTAGAGTTCGATGAGGAGGTTCCAGCTCAGACTATTCCTACCGGACCAGATCAGGTCCCAGAGGTGCTTATTTCCACCCCAGTACTTCAGGATGCTTTGGTCCGATTGGTGGGCCTTATGGAGAGTGTGGCCCAGACTGGCACATTCCCCATGGCACCAGCCATATCTCAAGCTGGAAGAGGAGCCCAGACTCCTGCTACTCACACTTCGGAGCAGGTGACTCCCCAGTTTCATACTCCAACAGCTCATCCAGCCGGAGTAATTCAGCTGGTTGCTGCTACACAGCCTGGTGATGGGTCAGCTATGTCTTCTGAGGACTTTGGATATTGGATAGGTTTACCAAGCTCTTTTCGGTTCATTTCAGTGATGCTACTTCAGAGGATCCCCAGGAGTATCTTGACAGTTATCATGAGGTTCTTCGGAACATGGGTATATTGGAGACCAATGGGGTTGACTTTGCTTCTTTTCATATGACTGGTTCCGCCAAGAAATGGTGGATGGATTATTTGTTGATCAAACCAGCTGGGTCGTCTGCTCTTACTTGGGACCAATTCTCACATCTCTTCTTAGAGAAGTTTCTGCCTATCACCTTGAGAGATGAGCGACGCTGTCAGTTCAAGCGTCTCCAACAGGGCAGCATGATTGTTATTCAGTATGAGACCCATTTTGTGGATCTGACGCGTCATCCTATTCTTCTGCTTCCTACCGAGAGATAGAGAGAGAGAGGGTGAGGAGGTTTATTGAGGGACTTGATCAGCCTATTAGATTGCAGATGGCTAAGGAGACTGTGAGCGAGATTTCTTTCCAGGATGCGGCCAATGTTGCTAGACGAGTCGAGATGGTTCTTGGACATGGAGGTCTGGAGTCAGACAAGAGACCTCGTCATTCCATTGGATTCAGCGGCGCCTCATCTGGAGGCATGGGTACTTTTGGTAGAGGCCATCCTCCCAGGTTGTTCCATTCAGTGCTTCAAGCATCCCATGGTGCTTCAGGGAATCGTGGTTCTTATGTACCTCCTTCTGGGCAGCCAACCTATAGTGCGCCACCAGCTCCTATCAGTGTACCTCATATTCAGAGTTATTACCGTGGTCAGTCGGCCCGTTCGGGTCAGTCTCAGTTTCCACAGCCACAGTATCAGGATGGATGTTTCGAGTGTGGTGGTTATGGTCATATCAGGAGGACCTGTCCGAAATTACTGGGTGTGCATCCACAGCATTAGAGTTCTCGTGCCATGGTTCCGACACCAGTTGTTGCACCGCCTGCTCAGCCAGCCAGAGGTAGGGGTCAGACAGTTAGAGGTAGGAGTCAAATTATTAACGGTGGAGGTCAGGCCGTTAGAGGTGGAGGCCCACCAACTAGAGGTCATCCCATGGATATGGTTCAGAGTAGTGGAGCCCATCCCCGATGTTATGCTTTTCCAGCCAGACCTGAGGCTGAATCATCTGATGTTGTTATTACAGGTATTGTTTCAGTTTGCAGTAGAGATGCTTCAGTTCTGTCTTATCCGGGGTCTACTTACTCCTATGGGTCATCTTATTTTGCTTCATATTTGGTTATGCCTCGTGATTCTTTGAATGCCCCTATATATGTGTCCACACCTGTGGGGGATGTTATTGTTGTTGATCGTGTATATCGTTCGTGCGTGGTCACTATTGGGGGTATTGAGACTAGTGTTGATCTTCTGCTTCTCGATATGGTCGATTTTGATGTTATATTAGGTATGGATTGGCTGTCACCTTATCACGCTATTTTGTACTGTCACGCCAAGACAATGACCTTAGCCTTGCTAGGGTTGCCTCGATTATAGTGGAGAGGGACTCCTGCAAATTCCACCAGCA
Source organism: Nicotiana paniculata (assembly GCA_005239505.1). Taxonomy (NCBI): domain Eukaryota; kingdom Viridiplantae; phylum Streptophyta; class Magnoliopsida; order Solanales; family Solanaceae; genus Nicotiana; species Nicotiana paniculata. The sequence continues at coordinate 55,686 of MDKI01265880.1, forward strand.
ATGTTATTTCTTATATGAAGGCTCGACATATGGTCGAGAAGGGGTGTTTGGCCTATTTGGCTTATGTTCGTGATTTTAGTGCAGGGGTTCCTTCTATGGATTTTGTGCCTGTTGTTTGTGAGTTTCCAGAGGTATTTCTTGCAGACGTGTCGGTGATGCCACCCGACAGGGATATTGATTTTTGTATTGATTTGGCTCCGGGCACTCAGCCCATTTCCATTGTGCCATACTGGATGGCCCCACCAGATTTTAAGGAATTGAAGGAATAGTTACAGGATTTGCTTGATAAGGGCTTCATTAGACCTAGTGTCTCGCCCTGGGGTGCACCAGTTTTGTTTGTGAAAAATAAGGATGGGTCTATAAGGATGTGTATAGATTATCGACAGTTGAACAAAGTCCCGATCAAGAACAAGTTTCCATTGCCGAGGATTGATGATTTATTTGATCAGCTTCAGGGTGCCAAGGTGTTTTTGAAGATTGATTTGAGATCTGGCAACCATCAGTTGAGGATTAGGTCATCCAATATCCCTAAGACAGCGTTTCGGACGCGGTATGGGCACTATGAGTTTCTGATGATGTCCTTTGGTGTAACGACCCGACCGGTCATTTTGCGTTATCAGAACCCGTTCCCCTAAATGAAACTTCCCATAGCGGCTTATTATGATTTATGACTTGCGGGGACTGGTGGTCCGGGATTCGGAAGTGTTTAGAGTGCTATAGGAACACTTGGTTCCTTAAGTTTGGCCTTTAAGGCCAAGTCTGACTTTGGTCAACATTTTGGATAAATGACCTCGGAACTGAGTTTCAACAGTTCTGGTAGCTTCGTATGATGGTTTTGGACTTGGGCGTATTTTCGGAATGGGTTTCTGATGACCCGGGAGCGTTTCGGCGCCCAATATTGAAATAAGAAGTTCCTTAAGTTCCTATTGTGGTTTGGGACGTGTTTTTGTGTTATCGAGGTCCGAACGAAATTCTGAGACCGGGTATAGTTCCAATATGTCATTTATGACTTGCCTGCAAAATTTGGTGTCATTCCGAGTAGTATAGGTCAGTTCGGCGCGTTGTTAGCAAAGTCAAGAAAACTTAAAGTTCCTAAGTTTGGTTCTAGGGGTTTTGAGGTGTGATTTTGAGTTTTAGCATTGTTTTGGGTGTTCCGAAGGCTCGAGCGAGTCCGTGTTATGATTTGGGACTTGTTGGTATATTTGGACGGGGGCTCGGGTGGGCCCAGGTACCTCTCGGACACCACACGAGGCCAAAAACCAGCTGAAATAGCTGCTGGTGCACCTGTTCTGGTATTGAGCGCAGGTGCGGTTGCCCAGTCGCAGGTGCGGGACCGCTCCTGCGGTCCCAGCCTCGCAGGTGCAACCCCCAGTGGGCAGGCTATTTCTCGCAGGTGCGGACAAAGTTTCGCATGAGCGGAGCCGCAGGTGCGGTCTCCACTCTTCAGGAGCGGGCCCAGGATTTCTCGTCCATTTTCACAGGTGCGAGCCTTTGCTCGCAGGTGCGAGACCGCAGGTGTGGAAACACTGTCAGACAGTGTGTTTCTTAAATACGTGATTCTTCATTGTTTTCTTCACTCTTTCCTCCATTAAACAGTTTGAGAGCTTGGGAAAAGGACTCCACGACCCAACCCCTAGAAGGTAAGTAAATTTCATCTCAAGACTTGTTAATGCATGAATTCCTAGTTGAATTTAATCACCTAACTAGTGAAAAATCAAGAATTGGGTAGTAACCTAGGGCTTTCGATAATATGAGAATTTTCCCCGTGAATTAGCTATGAAATCAAGTAAAAATCGTTTATTAATGATCCTTAGGCTATGGGTGAGTATTCCCTTCGAGAATTTTTGGAATCCGAGCATGCCGGCCCGGGGTTGGATTTTAGAATTTCTTCAAGAATGGTGAATTTACTAAGTGAGTAGGAGAATTTCCATACTTTGAGCATAAATTAATGTATTTGTATAACATTTGGCTAGTTTCGAGTCCTCGGGTGTAGAGTTCGGAGTTTTGGGCGCGTTCTTGGTCCGGGGAGTAGATTCGACACGAGGTGAGTCTCCTTTCTAACCTTGTATGGGGGAAATGTCCCCCTAGGTGCTTTAAATGTCTATGTGCTAATGTTTATGGGGGCTACGTACGCGTAAAGTGATGAGAGTCCGTACGTAGCGACTATTATTGTTATGTCCGGGTAGTTAGGCCTACACCATGCCTTATGTCTTCCTTGAAATGAACTATATGCTTAGTGAATTAATATTACATGCGGCTTGTTTCCCTGAGATCATGGAATTTAAGTAATTTTAAGGAATTTTTCACGAAAAGTAATTGATAAAGAATAAATGTGTGGATTGTGTGTGCATGTGACCGCTTCGCAATTTATATTCCGCGAGCGGAGTGTTATTTCCCCCAATCTCATGGGAGCGGGTCGTACGCCATGGCGAGATTGAAAGATATATATTATGGTTCGGGCAGTTCGACCCTCGGCAGTGCACAGATATGATCATTATGATGGCTCAAGCCGGTTGTCCTTATCATGTATGCGCATGTTAAATTGTTAATAATTCTTTTATGGATTTTGAGTATTTAGATATATATGTTTTTAAAGGAAAGAAAAGAGTAACGAAGTGGAAATTGTATATTTACCTCCAGTATTAATTTGAATTACTGTTATTTTAAATGCTTATTGCTTTTATCATCCTTGTATGTCCATTACTGATATTATATATTGCTAATCATTTTATTGGACCTTAGTGAGTGTCAAGTCGACCTCTCGTCACTACCTCTTCGAGGTTAGGCGGGATACTCACTGGGTACATATTTGTTTATGTACTCATGCTGCACTTCTGTACTTAATTGTACAGGTTCTGAGGCTGGTGCATCTGGTTATCAGACCGGAGCTCGATTCTGATCTTAGTTGGACCCGACTTCACGGTGAGCTGCTTCTCCTGATGATCCTCGGCAGCACCATGGAGTTTTCTTTTGCTTATTTTCCGTCTATTTCTTTCAGACAGTGGATTGTATATTATGTTTTGTATATTATGTTAGTATGCCCGTAGGACTTGTGACACTAGTTCCTGGAGCACACATAGTTGTTATTTTGGCTTTGCGGGTCTGTATATGTATATATTGGCTCATTCCTCTTCATGACTGTTTTGATTAAAACTGGCTATTTATCCTTGTTGAATCATGTTTTAATTTTTAAAAACTGAGTATATTTTAAAATGTTTAATCTACTAAGAAGGAACCTTTAGTAAATTGAGAGTCGGCTTGCCTGACCCCGCTGTTGGGCGCCATCACGACCTCAGTTAGAATTTTGGGTCGTGACAACATGGTATCAGAGTCACGGGCAAACCTAGTAGAGTCTTGCAGATCGGTATGGAGACGTCTGTACTTATCTTCGGGAGTCTATAGGGTGTTAGGAAAACCTTTCCTTATTTTTATTCAATCATGCATTCAATGGGTTACTAAATTTCATTCTTCTATTCTCTTACAGATGGCGAGGACGCGTGCATCCGATGTTCCAGACCTAGGAGGGGCCTCTACCCCCGTTGTTTGAGGCCGTGGCAGGGGCCGGGGGAGGGCACTGGCCCGAGGTAGGGGACGAGGGCGTCCCCGAGCTATTCCAGTCATTCCACCACCAGAGGACCCTACTATAGAGGAGCAGGGTGAGGCGCCCCCAGCAGGTCCTGCTCCAGTGGACTTTATGACGGCGCTAGGATTCCAGGAGATCATGGGTCGTATGATGCGGTTCATGGACACCATGTCCCAGGCTGGTTTATTTCCGGTAGATCCTGCCACATCTCAGGCGGGAGGGGGGGCCTAGACTCCTACTACCCAGGCTGCAGGTCAGGCAGCAGCATTACATCATACCCCAGGTTCACTGCCCGTGGGTGGGGCCCAGCCCGTAGCAGCAGAACCTGAGCCCAGGCCAGCTGCGGACGACGATCCGCAGAAGTTATTGGATAGATGGACTGGGTTGCCCCTCCAGTCTTCGGGGGTGAGCGGGGCGAGGATGCCCAGGATTTTGTTGACAAGTGCAGGAATAGGCTGCACAATATGAGGATATTAGAGTCCCATGGAGTGGACTTCACTACCTTCCAGCTAGAGGACAGAGCTCGCAGATGGTGGCAGTCCTATATTCTCAGCAGGTCAGCAGATTCTCCTCCTATCATCTGGGAGCAGTTCACTCAGATGTTTCTAGACAGTTATATCCCACCCTCTGAGAGGGAAGAGATGCAATATCAGTTTGAGCAGTTGGAGTAGGGACAGATGTCAGTGACAGATTATGAGGCTAGATTCTCAGAGTTGTATCACCACGCACTTATGATATTGCCTATTGATGCTGAGAGAGTGCGGAGATTCGTAGCAGGGCTGCACTCCGGTATTAGGGCCAACATGGCCCGAGAGGTGGATATGGGGACTCCCTATCAGCTGGTGGTCTATATAGCTCGTCGGATTGAGGGCTATCTATTGAGAGGCAGAGAGCAGGGTCAGCAGGACAAGAGAGCCAGATTCTCCGAGGATTTCAGAGGTGCCCCATTTAGGGGCAGAGGTCAGTTCAGTATAGGTTAGTTCAGTAGAGGTCAGTCCATCAGGCCTCCATATTCAGCACCCCCACCACCTCCCCGAGGTGTTCCATTGAGGGCGCATTTTAGCGCCATGCCAGAGCGTTCCTATCGCCCTCCAGCCATTTAGAGTTCACCCAGTGGTTATCTCAGTTATCCGAGATTCCCCAGTCCCTACTTCAGTGCTATGCCAGAGAGTACACATCGCTCTCCGGCCATTCAGGGTTCCTCTTCGGGCAGCAGGCTATGGTACCTGGAGGTTGTTATGAGTGTGAGAATCCATGTCATATGAAGAGGCATTATCCCAGGCTTCGGGGCAACGCGGTACAGCAGGATTTTCAACCTATGGGTCCAGCACCAGCCGTCAGGCCACCTAGAGGTGGGGGACAGGTCGGCAGGGGTCGTCCTAGAGGTGGAGGCCAGTCAGGGGGAGGTCAGCCAGCTCCTATTCATTCTGGAGGGGCTCAGTCTTCCGGTGCTCCAGTTAGATTCTATTCCATCCCGGCAAGATCAGATGCAATGTCCTCATACGCCGTGATCACAGGTATTACTACAGTATGTGGTAGAGAGACATCTGTGTTATTGATCCAGGATCCACTTATTCCTATGTTTCAGTCTTATTTGCTTATTTTCTGGATGTCCCTCGTGAGTCCTTGGGTCCTCCTATTTATGTGTCCACTCCCGTGGCCAAGTCTGTGGTTGTAGACCGAATTTGCCGATCCTGTGTGATTTCTTTTTGCGGGTTCGAGACTCGAGCGGATCTTTTATTGCTCGACATGGTTGATTTCGAGATTATTTTAGACATGGATTGGATATCTCCTTATCATGTCGTGCTAGATTTCCATGCCAAGACAGCTACTTTAGCCATGCCAGAGTCGCCTATGCTGGAGTGGAGAGGTTCCTCAGTTAGTGCAGCCAGCCGGGTTATTTCATTCCTGAAGGCTCGACATATGGTCGAGAAGGGTTTTCTGTCCTACCTCGCTTATGTGCGGGACGCCACCGCCGAGTATCCGATGATTGATTCAGTGCCAGTTGTTCGAGAGTTTTCTGATGTATTTCCTTCGGATCTTCCGGGCATGCCTCCGGATCGTGATATTGATTTCTGCATTGATTTAGCTCCAGACACCCAGCCTATATCTATTCCTCCGTACCGTGTGGCTCCGAAATAGTTGAAAGAGTTGAAGGAGCAGCTTGAGGATTTGTTAGCTAAGGGGTTCAATAGACCGAGTGTATCGTCGTGGGGTGCTCCAGTTCTATTTGTGAAGAAGAAGGATGGGTCTATGCGGATGTTTATTGATTACCGCCAGTTGAACAATGTTACCATTAAGAACAAGTATCCTTTGCCGCGCATCGATAATTTGTTTGACCAGTTGCAGGGTGCTTGTGTGTTTTCTAAGATTGATTTGGGATCGGGATATTATCAGTTGAAGATTCGGGCTTCAGATGTTCCGAAGACTGCTTTTCGTATGAGATATGGCCATT